>VYXF01008925.1:0-13153 GCA_013397295.1 Polioptila caerulea | reverse complement strand
TGATTTTTTTTTTTTTTTGGCCTGTGGGAAGGTGGGATGGAGTTTGTGCTCAGTGTGGAAGCAGAGCTGCTTGCAGGAAGGAATTGCAGCAGCTGCTGTTTGCCCAGTTCCTGGGGTTCAGCCTTGCTGAGAGCCCTGGAGCAGGGCCATGGGGTGCTCTGGGTGCTGTCCCAATGGGTCACCTCATCCCTCTGGGTGCACCACAGCTGCTTCCCTTCCGAGATGTGTCTCCAGGGGTGGTGAAGCCCCTGCATTGGTGCTGTCAGTGCAGGTTCTGCACTGAGCTGCAGAGCACCTGAGGGGCCTTTCCTGCTGTCATTGATCCATTTCCTTCTAGTTCCATGCCCAAACCTGTACATGCAGCTGAATGGCCTGATGCTCACCCTGGACACAGCGAGTGTGCTCTGGATAAACCTCTTCTGCCTGGATCTGTGTCGCAGCCTGGAGCAGTTCAAAGCCATCTACAAGCTGGAGGACTCAGGCAAGCGGGATGAGCACGTGGATGTCCGGCTGGATGGCTTCAGGCTGAAGGTACCATTCTGTTCCTTCCTTTCCCAGGCTTCACTATTCCCTCTGTGAAAGGAACATGAGACCAGGAGTCGATACCAAGGAGACAAACGTGCTGCCTTCCTCTGACTTTGCTCTGTCTGCCATTTGTGTTGGTTTTGTTTGGTCTGTGGGCAGTAAAGCTGGTGCAGGAGTTCTCATCCAGAATAAACCTCAGCTATTCCTTTCTCACCTCGTGCCTCATCATTTCTCTCTTCCCCCTGCAGCTCAGCATCCCCGTGGATAAGAAGGTCACGGAGCACCGGGACCGGCCGCAGGCCCTGTGTGTTTGCATGTCAGAGGTGACAGCCACCAACACCCGCCACGCTCCCTCCTGCAGCTGCCAGGACCTCCAGAGCCTCTTCCGTAAATTCGCGGGCTCAGAGTTCTTCCACTCCAGCTACGCCGCCTTCCCCCGGGCGCGGGACAGCTTCAGCCTCCTGCACACCCTGTTCCTGCGCCACGCCTACCAGGTGGAGGACAGGCCACAGAAACACCCGGCCTTTCCCCAGCTGCCTCACAAAACCTCTGCCTCTGAGGATCTGTGGTCTGTGAATTTCAGTGAGCTCTCCCTGGGCTTTGAGGGGGCTGAAAGCTCCAAGGGCAGAGCCCTTAGCTTTATTGACCCTTTTCCCCTTTCCATATGGGCCTGCCTGCCCAAGAGGTGGGGGCGAGCTCAGATATCTAAACGACAGAAACTGGCCTCCTCTGAGGTGAAAATCAAGCCCTCTGCCAGCTTTAGCAGCCACTCCAAGAACGAGAACCTCTCCAGAGAACACGGTGTTTGTCAAAGATCAAAGACTGACCAGGATCTGAAGAATATCTATAAGGCTCCAGACACGATGGATGTCTTGGGAGAATTTGACTGTGAAGTTGATGATGGAGTAGACAGTAAAGAGCTGGAAGCCTCCGCTGATATCCACGTGCTCATGTCCTCCTCTGTCCATGTCAAAGTTCGGCTCAACCACTACCAGTACTTGGTGCTGCTCAGGATGAAGGAAGTTCTGCAAACACTACAGGAGCAGCTGGCCCAAGATACCCAGGAAATGACTGGGTCTCCCTTAGATCCCATGTCTGCTTGTGTGGGAGTTATGTTCCACAGTGCTGAGGTTGCCCTGCTCATGGCCCCTGCTCCAGGGTCTGTCGTGGAACCCAGATCCCTGGACTCAGACACAACCAGCCTGATTGAGTCCGAGCTCTCGCCCTCAGACAGCAAGGAGGGGCTGACAGCTGATGAGAAGGAGCTGAAATCGGAGAGCAGTTCAGAGAAGGGCTTAGGCAGCACCTCAGAGCTCCCAGAGGACAGCGGGATCCAGGACACTGGTGCCAGTGTCCCGCTGGAGAGGCTCCCGAGATCCGCGAGCGACGGAGCCCTGAGCGCAGCTCCCCGCGGTAAGGGCGCAGAGGAGAAAGGCTTGATAGAGGAAGCGCACGAAGCTGTGGAAGCCCTGGTTGCAGAAAGACCAGCAGAGACCAGCAGCCACCCTCAGAGCCCCCCTGCTCTCCCTTCCAGCCCAGCCTCGGACACGCAGCCCTCGGGCAGCGGAGGCGCCGCCCTCAATGGCCAGGCAGAGCTGATCCCGCTGCGGAACATCGAGGTGGAGCTCTCCAGTGCACTGCACATCACCAAGGACGCCACGAAGGAAGCTCTGCACGCCACCATGGACCTCACCAAGGAGGCCATGTCCCTCACCAAGGACGCCCTGAGCCTGAGCCGGGACAAGATGACCTCCACCATGCAGAGGATGCTGTCCCTGCCCCCAGCCAGGTGAGCAGGCCAGGCTCCTGGGCTGCAGCAGGGGCAGGCAGAGGCCAGCTACTCCCTTCCTTTCCATTGTGTTTGGATTGGAGATGGGTTAAGTGTTCATCTCTTGGGGCTTTTCTGGGGAGGCTGAAGTCTGACTTGCAAGTGGTCAGAGACCAACAAACACTCAGATAATCTGCAGGCTCGGCTGCCTGCCTTTATTGCTGATTTTGGTTGGGTTTTTCTGCAGGGATTCTGTGCCCAAAGCAGAGGAGGGAGCAGTGACCCCGGGCGGGGCGGGCAGCGGCTGGATGCGATTCTTCTCCATGAAGAGAACCTCATCCCAGCATTCCTTTGACACCACATCCGTGGATGGGAGTGGCCCCGAGGACGGGCTGTCCGTGGACAGTGATGGCAGTGATGGCTTTGTGATGCTCACAGACTCTGGTAAAGCCCTTGGCTTTTCCCCTCCCCACCCTCACCTCCCAGGGGTGATAGCTTTGTGCCACAGGAATCTCATCCATGCTGTGTTCCTATGGAATCACTTTTGCTGCTCCTTGGTTTTGAAGGTCTTAAGGAGTTGCCTCACAGTGGCTCTTTCTGCTTTTGTAGGTGCCTTTTCTTTGAGATGAGGAGGGTAAATCAGCGTGGGGTGACCTGCATGTCCCAGTGGTGTCCTGAGGGCTGTAGGGGCTGTGATGTGCTGGTGGTGGGTGGTACAGAGTATTTAGGAAAGGCTGGTTGGATATTGGGTACTCTGGACAGCTTTTACTTCAACCCTGTGTTGCTTAAACTGATCTGAGGAGCTGGAGAGAGCTCCCCAGAGGATGGTACCTCCAGAGAGGCCAGAGTTGCAGGCAGATGCTGATGTCAGGACTTCCAGAAAAAGAAATGGAATTGAGCTGTTGTTACTTCCATTTCAGAACCCAGCCTGGACCCTCTTCCTTCAGGGCAGCTTCCCCAGGCCCACAATGACACGGGCAGCAGGAGCAGCCTGGTGGCAGAGGACGAGGGTGGAGTGTCCCCTGAGGTGAACAGCTCCACGTCCCAGAGTGAAGACCCCAGTCTGCAGCTGGTCAGTGCCTGGCACTGGGATTCTGTCCCTGAGGGGCTCTGGGAGTGAGGTGTTTGCTGTAACCAATGAGCTCTTGGTGGCTGTTTCAGGTGTCTGTCCTCGTGCTGAAGATGAGTGATGTGAACTGTGCAGTAGAGGCACAAGGAGATGATTTGTCTGTGGCTTTACAAGTGATGAGTGTGGTTCCAGAGCAGCTGAACAACGTTGGCATGTGGCAGTTCCTGCGTGGCTACGTGGGTAAGATGCTGCTCTGGGACTCAGCTGCACTGTTAGAACTGGCTTTTGTACCAGCCTCCCTCAGGGAATATTCCATTAACTGGGGCCTCAGTGCTTGGGGTGCTTAGGATTGAACACAACTCATGTGTGAGGGTTCAGATCTGGCATTTGNATGAGAAGGAGCTGAAATCGGAGAGCAGTTCAGAGAAGGGCTTAGGCAGCACCTCAGAGCTCCCAGAGGACAGCGGGATCCAGGACACTGGTGCCAGTGTCCCGCTGGAGAGGCTCCCGAGATCCGCGAGCGACGGAGCCCTGAGCGCAGCTCCCCGCGGTAAGGGCGCAGAGGAGAAAGGCTTGATAGAGGAAGCGCACGAAGCTGTGGAAGCCCTGGTTGCAGAAAGACCAGCAGAGACCAGCAGCCACCCTCAGAGCCCCCCTGCTCTCCCTTCCAGCCCAGCCTCGGACACGCAGCCCTCGGGCAGCGGAGGCGCCGCCCTCAATGGCCAGGCAGAGCTGATCCCGCTGCGGAACATCGAGGTGGAGCTCTCCAGTGCACTGCACATCACCAAGGACGCCACGAAGGAAGCTCTGCACGCCACCATGGACCTCACCAAGGAGGCCATGTCCCTCACCAAGGACGCCCTGAGCCTGAGCCGGGACAAGATGACCTCCACCATGCAGAGGATGCTGTCCCTGCCCCCAGCCAGGTGAGCAGGCCAGGCTCCTGGGCTGCAGCAGGGGCAGGCAGAGGCCAGCTACTCCCTTCCTTTCCATTGTGTTTTGATTGGAGATGGGTTAAGTGTTCATCTCTTGGGGCTTTTCTGGGGAGGCTGAAGTCTGACTTGCAAGTGGTCAGAGACCAACAAACACTCAGATAATCTGCAGGCTCGGCTGCCTGCCTTTATTGCTGATTTTGGTTGGGTTTTTCTGCAGGGATTCTGTGCCCAAAGCAGAGGAGGGAGCAGTGACCCCGGGCGGGGCGGGCAGCGGCTGGATGCGATTCTTCTCCATGAAGAGGACCTCATCCCAGCATTCCTTTGACACCACATCCGTGGATGGGAGTGGCCCCGAGGATGGGCTGTCCGTGGACAGTGATGGCAGTGATGGCTTTGTGATGCTCACAGACTCTGGTAAAGCCCTTGGCTTTTCCCCTCCCCACCCTCACCTCCCAGGGGTGATAGCTTTGTGCCACAGGAATCTCATCCATGCTGTGTTCCTATGGAATCACTTTTGCTGCTCCTTGGTTTTGAAGGTCTTAAGGAGTTGCCTCACAGTGGCTCTTTCTGCTTTTGTAGGTGCCTTTTCTTTGAGATGAGGAGGGTAAATCAGCGTGGGGTGACCTGCATGTCCCAGTGGTGTCCTGAGGGCTGTAGGGGCTGTGATGTGCTGTGGTGGGTGGTACAGAGTATTTAGGAAAGGCTGGTTGGATATTGGGTACTCTGGACAGCTTTTACTTCAACCCTGTGTTGCTTAAACTGATCTGAGGAGCTGGAGAGAGCTCCCCAGAGGATGGTACCTCCAGAGAGGCCAGAGTTGCAGGCAGATGCTGATGTCAGGACTTCCAGAAAAAGAAATGGAATTGAGCTGTTGTTACTTCCATTTCAGAACCCAGCCTGGACCCTCTTCCTTCAGGGCAGCTTCCCCAGGCCCACAATGACACGGGCAGCAGGAGCAGCCTGGTGGCAGAGGACGAGGGTGGAGTGTCCCCTGAGGTGAACAGCTCCACGTCCCAGAGTGAAGACCCCAGTCTGCAGCTGGTCAGTGCCTGGCACTGGGATTCTGTCCCTGAGGGGCTCTGGGAGTGAGGTGTTTGCTGTAACCAATGAGCTCTTGGTGGCTGTTTCAGGTGTCTGTCCTCGTGCTGAAGATGAGTGATGTGAACTGTGCAGTAGAGGCACAAGGAGATGATTTGTCTGTGGCTTTACAAGTGATGAGTGTGGTTCCAGAGCAGCTGAACAACGTTGGCATGTGGCAGTTCCTGCGTGGCTACGTGGGTAAGATGCTGCTCTGGGACTCAGCTGCACTGTTAGAACTGGCTTTTGTACCAGCCTCCCTCAGGGAATATTCCATTAACTGGGGCCTCAGTGCTTGGGGTGCTTAGGATTGAACACAACTCATGTGTGAGGGTTCAGATCTGGCATTTGAAAGATATTTCCCAAGTGCCTACACAGTCAGGCTCTGTGGTGTCTAGTAATCATTGGTTGGGATTTTTAAAATTGCTGCTAGGATGCATGAAATGAATTAAAAGAGTGAATAAAGCTGTCTAGGGAAACTGTGAAGTTATTCCTGTGCTTGAGAAAAATACTTTCAGTCCACAGTACTTCCCCAAAATTTGAATTAAAAAAAAAAAAAAAAAAAACCAATCCAAAACTGAAAACAATCAACTGTCCCCCCAAAATGTAACCCCAAAAAAATGGAACTCAAACAAAACCAAAAGCAGCTCCAACCCCAAACCTGATGTGGAAGTGTGAGCAGTTCCCAGGCTGTTGATCCTGCCTTTCCCAGTCCTGCCAGTGGCCACGGTGGAGCAAAAGGATGAGGAAAGGCAGGTCAGCTGTGGAGGGTGAACCAGGGCACTGGGTCAGCTGTGGAGGGTGAACCAGGGCACTGGGTCAGCTGTGGAGGCAGAGTTGGGACACTGTGGAGGGCAGCTGGGGCAGTTCTGGGGGGCAGAGTTGGGGCAGCTCTGGAGACCGAGCGGGGCACTGGGCCAGGTCCTGCACATGCAAAATGGGCCAGTTTCAAAGTGTGGTGGGAGAGGGATGTGCCTGGGACCTTAAATGACAGAGCTCCAGTGCCAGTTCAGTGAAGTGGGCTCTTAGTCCCTCGAAATGTGGATTTCTGTCACGTGAGGGATGATGTCAGACCCAGGTCACTTGGCTGCCTTTGGACTGAAATGGGCTTTCCACGATGCCCTTTCTGAGTTGGTATCTGATCTCTGGCGTCCTGTTGTCCCAGCTCTAGGAGATCCAGGTGTGGAGAAGCCTGTGAGCCCTGAGGCCAGGCAGGCCCACCCCGAGGTGTCCCTGCGCCTGGAGTCGGGGCCCAGCGCGGCCGCTCACTCGCCGCTGGCCGAGCGCAACGGCTTCCTCAGGGTGCTGCTGCACAGCTGCTGCACAGAGCTCTGCATGTCCTGCCTCACCAGCCTGGCACCCTTCCTGGAGGATGAAATCATCCCAGAGGTGATCCCCATGGAGATAGAGGTGGTGGATGCCAAAATCACGTTGAAGGTGAGAGATTCCCCCCAGGGCAGAGCTCACTTGCAGGATTCCACTTGGGAAGGGGATGCTGTGGAATTGTTGGGGGTCTCTGTAGAGCTTCTCTCTTCCTGAGGCTGGTTTTGCTTCTAAAAGCTGCCCTAGGGATGAATGAGGAACACAAGGGAAATGTTTGCCTGTAGACCCTGTACATAAAGCCAGGCCTTTGCGTAGGGTGGACTCACCTCCATGAGTCTGGCAGTGCTGCTGGTCAGGAACACTGCTCCTGAGGAGGCTGTAGGCAAGGGAAATGTTTCAAAAGCTGTCACAGCTGCTCATCCCTCCTCTGCTTCATGTTTCTCCAGGATGACAGCCCCCCAGTGTACCCCACCTCCCCTGGCCCTGTCCCCATCACCTTGGCAATGGATCACGTCGTGGTGAGGCGCAGGGATGACGGCGTCTTCTATCTCACAGGTCAGAAACATCCTGGGTTTATTGTCCCTCTGCACCTCAGGCTGTGCTGGAGGAGACTGGGACGTGATGGTTGCTGCTGGGAGGGCTCTGAGGTGGGAGCAGTCCCTGTGTGTGTTTCCTTCCTGCTGTGGGAGCAGTCCCTGCCTCTGTTCCCTGGTGTGGGAATTCGTGTCTGGTGTTTCCTTAAGCACACAGACAAGATCCATTATTACCTCTTAGTTTTTCCATTTTAAAAGGAGAAAGAGAATTTTATTTTGCTGTGAAAAAAGAGGGAAAAAAAAAAAAGAAGGAAAGAAATTAATTAATTAATTTTTTGTTCTGAGAGCCCTGTTGTGTAAATGTCCACACCTGAGTGGGTTCTGTTGCTTTCCAGCTTCCCAGGGAAAGGACTCAGTGAAACAGGAAAAACCTGTGTCAGTCCCTGAGGAGCAGAAGGCCCCATCAGAGTCTGTCTCAGCAGCCCCAGCAGCACGTGGGCTGCAGGTGAGTCACTGCTGCCTGTTCTGTCTGGACAACAGAGAGCTGGAAATTCTCTTTTGCCTTCGTGTGTTTCCAGTCCTGGGCAGGTGAGGTCAGCTGCAGGGAGTGCCCCGAGGAGCAGCCTGGGCCTCCTCCTAGGGGTGTTGTAGAAGTTCTCTAACTCCTACATGTCTCTCCCCTGATAGGGAGGCTAGTCTTTTAAAGTCCTCATTAAGTAAAAAAAATGAACTGGACTCATTGTTGATCTCTTTTTCTTGTTGTTTACTCTTTTCTTATCAACAATTTCTGCATAACTAGCATGAAGGAGGGACACCAAAGAGCCCAAAAGCAAAAAGCCTAAAAGCTAAAAAAGTCTAAAAGCCTAAAAGCATAAAGCCAAAAGTCTAAAAAGCCAAAAGCATCTAAAGCTAAAAGTCTACAAAAGCCTAAAACAAAAAGCCTCTAACACACAGATTCAAGGTTCTCTTAAAGATAATTCACCCAATTATCACCACAAATGTACATTATTTCTACTTTTCTACCAATTACTAACTAAACTTCTATTCACATAACGCTGCACTGGGGCAAATTCTGACCAATCATTCTGACCAAAACTCTGCAGAATATGGAGAAGATGAAGGAGGAAGCCTGAAAATCACAAGGATTTGTCTTCATTTACTTACCATTCTAACAAACCCAAAAATCTACATTTCTCACCCTTTGATAAATTACTTATTATGCTATTATCTAATTTACATTCTTCAAAACTCTGTCTCATCCCAAAGCCCAGGAAGCCCTTTCCATAGACAAAGGTTAAAAGCAGTATTTTTGAGAGGGTTTGAATCCTTTAAAACATGCAGAGAAATATTTTCTGCATTCGAGATTCCCACAGGTGTTTTGAGGAATGAGGGCACCTTGCTCAGCATGAACTCACTTGTTCCCTTCCAGAATCTGGTTGGGGATTGTTTTCTGATTGGCTCCATCTTCCCCATTGTGTCCAGTTCCTTGTTAGAAAAACAGGAATCGAGAGGTTCCCAAAAAGAGAAGTTCTGTCAGTGTGGTTGTGTCTCACTGTAATTCACCCCCAAGCTCCTGCTTTGGTTTTCCTTGAAAACTCCTGCCTTGTTCTCTGCTCGTCTCTCGTAGCTCAAGCACGTGCCAGAGTTGCAAAGGGAGCTGCAGACCATGAAACTGGCCCTGGCAGAAGCCAACATGGACAGGGCTCGCCTGCTGCAGGAGATCAGGAAGTACAACCCCCTGTTCCAGCTGTGACAGCACCACCAGGGACAGGGGACCAGCACCAGCAGGGCAGGTTTGGTCATTTCGCTGCCAAACGGGTCCAACTCCAGGACTGAAACCAGCTGTGACTGCAGAGGATGGGGAGAGGGAAGGGAGGGAGGGCCTGGCTGAGACAGATGGGAGGAGTGAGGAGAGTTTGCTGTGATCTGGCCTGGGAGTGCTGCACTGAGCCAGGGCATGGTCAGCCCACCAACACCAGGTCAGACACGGGGGGGACACCCCATGTGTGCTCATCTGGGGGTGGCTTTCAGCCTCCAGCTTTTGTGGTGACATCTGGAGATGGCCCACGTCGGGGTTTCTGCTTCTTTCACCCTTCCTTGTTGTGTTCTTGCCCTGCTGTGCTTGCCATGGCAGGAGCAGGGCGGCCACTTCAGCACCTGGGCAGTGACAGCACCGGGGTGGCAGAAGGGTCAGGGCTCTGCTGGGAGAGCAGGGACAGAGATGGGATTTCCCACTGTGGAGTGAGGGCACACAGCTCACTATTCCCACAAGGACAGGGTCAAGATAGTACAGAAATTCCTTCAGATTCCCTTTTCCACCAGAAATTCCTTGTGTAGAGATGGATGCAGTGTATGAGACTTAGTCCCACTTAATCCCACAATGTTTGGCTTTTTTGATGCAGGAATGATCTCCTTACAAGGCACTGTTTAAGTTTACTAACCAAGAATGGGGTGAGGGAGGTTGGTTCAGCCTCAGAAGATGACCTGGGTGTTTTTTGGGATGCACCTTGTCCTCAGAGCTTTGTGTGCCTGAGCTCCCCCGTGATGAGGGGGAGCAGCCGTGGCTGCTGAGGAAGGAGCTTTTCAGCACTGGGTGGAATCTTCCAGCAGGGCTGAGGGGCTGCCTGGGATGGGAACCACCTGCCAGCCTCGATCCCAAAAGGAAAACACTGCAACACACCCGTGTGGAGCAGCTCCCTGTGAGCACTGCTGGGAACTGCCCAGAGCCCACGAGCAGAAGTTGGATTTTGTTTCACCAAACCTTTGTGCTGCTTCTTCTCCCTGTGGGGAGCAAGAGCTCTGAGAACTGCTTGCCTGAGGTGGAATGCCATGGTATTCCTGCTTTTTCTTCATTAATTGCTTGAAAATGGGAGGTTTCTCTCTTCTGCTTTTTCAGATTTTCATGATGTTTTGTGAGTATGGGAAGGGTGTGCCAAGGGCTTGCCCAGCCCTGGTGCCCACCTGCAGGGTCCCACAGCTCCTCCCACGTGTGCAGGCTGAGCACAGCTGGGGCCAGGTTGTTTACAGCAAATTCCTTGCTCCAGCAACTTCAGCCAGTGGGTTTTGTTAAAGAATTCAAACATTTCTTTTGCTTTGAAGACCCAGTGAAAAGGACTGTAACCCAAAACATGTGGGAGGACAGAACATCCTGGATCCCCACAGATTGTAAATATCAAAGTTTACTTTGAGGAGCCTCTTATTTAAGGATTCTTCCTGTGTTCCAGTGAGCCCAGGAGTCCTGCCCAGCACAGGTGCTGTAGGTGAGCACATGGCCTCAGCACCTCCCACAGGGTCAGGAGCAGCTCCCAGGGCCCCTGGAAGGGGATGGGGGGAATGTGCAAGTCAGAACTTGAATTTGAATTTTAGGCAGTATTGGAACTTTGCTGCAGTTTATTTCCACTGATGCATTTATTGGTTCTATGAACCACGAGCAGAATTAAACTCATAAACCTCCTTCCAGGCTCGAGCCTCTTGTGCTTTTCCCTCCCCTCCCCTTCCCAACGCTGCTGTTTGATGGGCAGCTCCTAGAGCTGGAACACTGGATTTGGAAGCACAGCTGAGCCATGACTTCAGATGTCCCAGCACGTTCCCAGGGACCCAGCCCTGCCCCAGGCTGGGAGCAGCTCTGGGAGCACCTTGGGTCACACAACGAGCAGGTCCCAGTCAGGTTATGAACACAAGAATAAGTTTAATGTACAAAAACAGCCACACATCTGGGCACAGGTGGCACATCTGGGCCAGCAGGAAATGCTCTGCAGCCCCTGGATGTTCCTCTTCCTGCTATGTGGAGACCCCAAGTCCAGGATAAGGGTGTAGCCAGGCTCTGCCCAGCATGGGCAGGGACAGCAGGAACATCCTTGAGGTCCCACAGGCCACCCCAAAGGAGTCTTAGGGAAGAGTCCATGTAGCAAGGTCCTACAGGAAGCTCATTTCAGCCCCTCTCAGTGGAAGATGATCTTTTTGTACTTGGAGTTGGGGATTTGCCCACGTGCCTTGAGCCTCCGGACGGCCTCCCTCATGTGCTTGGGCTGCAGGGGGGGCAGCTCCCCCCACTTCTCACACACATCCAGGGCTGCACAAACAGAGAGAGGTCATGGCAGGGGCCCTCTGAGCTCTGCCCCTCCCCTGCTGCTGCTTCAGTGCACTTTGAAAGGAACAGGTCACGTTTGTGTTTGGGGCTTGCAGCTCCCCCTGACAGGAGTCCCAGGGCAGCAACCAGGACAAAAACTTCTGAACTGCTCAGGCACTGGGGAGGTGCTGGATCCAGGGAATGGATGAGCTCAGAGCCGTGGCTCTGGAGCCCTGGGGGCTGGGTGGGCTGTGATCCCTCTGACAGCTGAGCAGGAGCTGGCTCAGCTCCTAACCCCTGTCCCAGACTGAGCCGAGCTCATCCCGTGAAGGAAGACTGGGGCAGCTTTAGAGGCTGAAGGAACTACTCTGTGCCTGCTGCACTAACGAGAGCCTCATTGTGCAGCTCCTCTGGGGCTGAGGGACAGAGCTGCCACCCCAGCCTCTGTGCCTGAGGAGAAGCAGCAGCACTGCTGGGATCAAAGGGGCTGTGGCAGCTTCACTCAGCCCCGCTCTGAGCCCAGAGCTGCTGCTGGAAGGGAGAACCATGGAAACCCCAGTCCTGTTCCATGTCCTGCTCCAAGCAGGAATTGACCCCGGGTTCTTCACTTGGCACCCAGCAGGTGCCACTCACCTTCCTCCACCACCTCCCCAACAAACACCTTGGAGATGCCCGACATGGCGATGACGACGTTCTGGGACACGGAGGTGCCGGTGATGGACTGGATGAGCTGGGACAGGGACAGTCAGAGCCTCGCCCGCTGCCACCTCCCAGCCCCACCCAGCCCCTGCGGGTGCTCGGGGCAGAGCCTCAGCTGCAGCACCACGTCCCGGTGCGGGGATTGAGCTGGAACCCATCGGGCTCAGCTCTCCCGGAACCGCGGGCCGAGCCACGGGGGCGGCGCCGCTCCGGAGGGTCCCGGGGAGCGCCCAGCCCGCCCCGCTCGGGCTCTGCTCCCCTCCCGTACCCGTTTGATGGCGGCCTTGGGGAAGGCAGAGCGGCGATACATCTCGTAGCGGTTCAGCTGCTCCTCGGAAAAGGAGGAGACCAGGATCCTGCGGGGGAGGAACGATCACGAATCACGGCCCCGGGCGGGCCCGGCCGCGGTACCAGCCGGGGCCGGCAGGGCTGGAACGCGAGCTGGAGGAGGAAGCGGGGGCGAGGCTGCGGCACTGGCAGCGGGGAGCTCGGGACCGGGGACACGATTCCCGAACTCCCAGGCACTCACTGCATCTTCTGGATCTCGTCCTCGTCCACTTTCTGCTTCTTCTCCTTCCGCTCCTTCAGCTCCAGCTTCACCTTCCTGGCCGCACACGCCTGCAGCCCCGCGTCCTCCGCGTCCACCGCCTCCCCCTCCGCGATCCTCACCTGGGCGAGAGGGCGGCGCTCGCTCTGCGGCCCCGCAGCCCGGCCCGGCCCCGCTCCCGCGCCCGCCTCACCTCCCCGTCCGCCACCTCCGCCTTGAGCTCGCTGCCACCGCCAGCCTCCCCCACCTCGCCTTCTCCCGCTCCCTCTGCGGCTGCCGCTTCCCCCGCGGCCGCCACCCCATCACCGGCGGCGGGCGGGGACGAATCCGAAGGCGGCGGCTCCGGCACGGCGGCGGCACCGAGCGCGTCCCGGGCCGGGTCCGCCATGGCCGCGCCCGCGGCGCTGCCTGATGACGACACACTACGGGCGCCGCGAGGGGGCGGGGCGTCTCGTGATGACGCACATTTATCTGCGACGCCGAGGACGGGAGAGTCGTCGTCGTCATGGCAACGACGATGCGGCGGCGCCTCCTGATGACGAATGATTGCGAGCATAGCGCCGGAGGACGGTGCCTGTTGCCATGGCAACAGCGACTCGGCAGCGCAT
>VYXF01008921.1:19951-32339 GCA_013397295.1 Polioptila caerulea | reverse complement strand
CCATCCATCTTCTTGCATGTCTGTCTGTGTGTCCGTTCACCCATGCTCCAGCCCTGCAGGGCTGGGCTCTACCTTGGCTCTTTGCTACTTGTTTAAAACTTTCAGCCCAACCCTGAGGGTCCCTGGGCAGCGGTGGAGGGGTGCAGCATTGTCACATACCATTGATGAAGTCCTGCTCTTCGCGGGTCAGGATGGTGGCCAGGTGCCCCCCATAGTGCCTGCACTGGCTCTCCGCATCCTCCCAGCTCCTCCGAGTGGAGAAGTGCTTGTAGCAGGCTCCCTGGAAGCTGTCCCAGCCGGGGCTGCACCTCCGCAGTGCTGAGCCGCGACGGGGAGCAAGGGAGGAGAGAGGAGAGGGTCAGAGTGATGCAGCCCAGCTCACCCCAAACTCCTGATTTCCCCTCATTTCTGTCTCCTGGGCTGCTGGTTCAGCAGCCGAGACAGCAGCAGGGGCTGGGTAGGAAGGATCCAGTGTGGCCACGGTGGGACCCAGGGGACTCACGTCTTTCACAGCTGCTGCCTCCATAGCCAGGCAGGCACAAGCAGATGAGGTGGGCGCCGTCCTCCAAGCAGGTCCCTCCGTTCAGGCAGGGGTTGGGGACACAGCCACCTGCAAGGCACACGCAGCCGTCCTCACCGCAGGGCTCAGGGACCTCCTCAGTGCCCAGCAGTGCCAGAGCCTCATCCCCACAGTGCCCCACAGCAGCCAGGTCTCTGAGCTGGCCCCTGAGACCACAAGCTCTGGGGCAGGTGAAGATCTCGGGTGCACCGTGATGCTCCCAGAGCCATCCCACGCTGCCCTTCCACCACTGGATGTGAACAGGTCAGCAAACCTGGCCCAGAGCTGGCCAGACCTGGGGCTTTGTTTCCCCACTAGAGCACAGAGATGAGAGCTGGGCACTCCCATCTCCCCATCACTGGGCTCATTGCCACACCAGCCCCTGGCCCACTCCCTCTGCCCAGGGCCAGCTCCTGCTTTTCCTGGAGTGATTGTGTTTTGGGAAGGGAGCATCCAGACCATAAACCTTTTGGCACATCCTGGCCACGTGTCTTTGGCGTGTCAGCAAGGCGACTGCATGCCTGTCCCTCTGGTGTCACCTCCAGCCTGGCCAAGGCTGATAACTCAGCCAGCACCTTCCCCATGAACCCGTTACGGTCATTAATGCACCCCGAGTACATCGTGTGCTCTCAGCCCAGCTCAAGAGCGTGATGAAGGGCTGCTGCCAGCTCCGGCCAAGCGGAGATTCAAAGTCCTTGACCTGCTCCAGCCTAATGATGCCCCGTTTTATGGACCTCGGCTCGGTGGAGACGTGACAAGGGTGATGCTGCCGCCCTCACTCATCCCCAGGGAGCGCCACCGCCCCACGAGGTGCCGGCTGCTCACTCGGGATGTACAGCTCATCCGCAGCAGCCCGAGGCACCGAACAGGATGAGCGATTGAGGGCCCTAATGTCACACGGCCGGCTCTTCCTGAGCATGTCTCCTTGCCGCGGCAAAGGCAGCCATCCCGCGGGATCTGGCCACCCTC
Source organism: Polioptila caerulea (assembly GCA_013397295.1). Classification (NCBI taxonomy): domain Eukaryota; kingdom Metazoa; phylum Chordata; class Aves; order Passeriformes; family Certhiidae; genus Polioptila; species Polioptila caerulea. The sequence continues at coordinate 30,811 of VYXF01008921.1, read as the reverse complement.
CACGGAGCCTCCTTCGTGCCACGGGGCTGGGCAGGGCACTGCCAGACCAGGAGGGCAGGGACCCCACATGGTCCCTTCTGCTGCAGATTCCCTTGCAGGGAGCGGGATGGGGCAGAGGTGGCAGGAGATTGCCTGGCATGAGAGCTGGGATCATCCCGGGGGAGGGCCAGAGTGGGGCTGGTGGGTGACACCCACCCACAGCAGGTCATGCTCTCTTCGCTCACCCATCTCAGCCCCCATGTGGGGAGACTGGGGCGCAGGGGGCTGGGGGATATGGTTCACAGGGACTGCAGTGATTTCAGGATACTGGGCCACCGAGACCTGCACAAGGCAGGGTGGTCTTGGTGGGTTTCTGTGCCCCATGACCCATCAGACCCCCACGTCTCCCCCTGCTCATGTCATGCAGCGGCCAGCCCTCATCATTCCTCCCGGGGCAGTACAGGACCGGTCCCAGGAGGGGCAGGCACATGGAGGGTGCAAAGCAGCCATACCCCCTCCCAGACCTCACAGGTGCCCCATCCACCCCATTCCCGGGGGCTCGCAGGGCCGAGATCGGGGGATTAGTTCGTCAGTGGGAGAGGCGCATGGGCAGCAGGCGCAAGGACGAAGGGAAGAGCTCGCTGAGATGCTTGTTCTACAAAGCTTTTAATTCCCTTTATTAGTACCACGGTTAGTCAGAGCAGGGACTGGGGCTGCCTTTTGCTTATTGGGCTTTTTCATGGAAACAGTCATTAAAACACTTCACAGAAGTAGAAGAGATTTAAGTGCATGCAGAGATCAGACCAATTTGTTTGACAAATATGTGCATCTCCAGACCTGTAACCTTCCCTTACCCAGCTGAGGAGGAGAGAGAGAGGAGACATGGACAGACAGACAGAGGGAAGCACAGCGTGAAGGAAAGGTGTTGGCTATCTCTAGTGCCAGAGGGCAGCCAGAAGGGCTGCCCCGAGGGCAAGGGCGGCACGGCAGGGACCCTGGGCCGAGCAGGCACCCGCCCCGACGCTGGCCCGCTCGGTAGGCAGGGCGGGCAGAGGCACAGCCGTGCTGGGGGCTGGGTCCCCCAGTGGGGTCCCCGCCAGGACCACCCCAGAGGTGTCAGTACGGGGAGAGGTGAGGCCATCCCTGCGGGTCCCACCTGCTTCTCCAGGAACGGTTGCAAGGAAACCCTCCACGGTTGCAATGGAGGGAGCAGGTTGCTCTTCCTCCTCCTCCTCCTCTTCCTCGGCAGCTGCAGCAGGCATCCCGCCGTCAGTGCCTGGCGATCGCGCCTCAGCCTCTTCTCCTCCCAAGGCCGGTGTGCTGCTGCTGCCAGGCAGCTCTGCGTGCCACGGTGTCACTGCAGGGACAGTGCTCCTGTCCGCCGGGACCGCAGGCGAGGGGAGCCACACGGCTCCCGACTGCTCCTCTCCCTCGTCCTGCGTCTGCGAGGGCGCAGGAGGCAGCGGGGACGCCCCTGGGCTTTCCACCACGTCTCCGGAGAGCTCGGCGTCTTCAGCGGCAGAAACGGGGGTGCTCGCCCCGCCGGACGTGTGCCCGCGGCGGGGGCTCCCACCAGGTTTTCGGCTTTCTGTCGAGGTGGCAGAAGCAGCACTGGTTGGCGATGTCATACGGTGCCCAGGTGCCCCAGGGCTGGCGGGGTGGGCCGGCCTCCCCAAGGCGTCTCGGGGACGGCCGGGGCGCTGTGTAGGGGCAACAGGGCTGGGCGGCCGAGGAAAGCCCTCAGGAGGCTCCGTGTCACCTGCTGGGGCACCGGTGGGTCCNCAGAAGCAGCACTGGTTGGCGATGTCATACGGTGCCCAGGTGCCCCAGGGCTGGCGGGGTGGGCCGGCCTCCCCAAGGCGTCTCGGGGACGGCCGGGGCGCTGTGTAGGGGCAACAGGGCTGGGCGGCCGAGGAAAGCCCTCAGGAGGCTCCGTGTCACCTGCTGGGGCACCGGTGGGTCCCTCTGGCTCCATGGGCTGGCTGGGGTCTCGCCCTCCGCCCGGGCTCTCCGCCGATGTGCTGCCAGGGTCCCTGCCCGGCGCTGCTCCCTGTTCCTCCTCTGCAAAGGGCAAGGCAGAAAGGCAGTGAGAGGCTGGCGCCGGGAGCCAGCCAGACCACGGGGCTGCGGGCACTGGTATTGCCTGCCAGCGCTGCCAATCTTGCTCGCACAAAGGTGTGCGGGGAGATGGAAGTGGCCCCGAGCCCGTGGGACAATTTCCCCTCTGAAACAGCACGGCTGACTGAGCTCTGGCCTGGCCAAGCCCAGTCCCTGCTTTCCTGTGGTGGGGGCCACGCTCAGCCCCTCACCGCTGCACCTTGCCTCATGGCCCTCCAGCTGCCAGCTCCCTTCTCCAGTTCCTTGTGCTGTTAAACCCTAGTCCAGCACAGACCCTGCACGCTGGACTTCAGCCAAGGGACACACGGATGTCCCCATGCCACTGCAGAGCCCTACACCAAGACACTGGTGCCCCAGCCATGGGTGCTGCCTCCATGGGAAGGACAGGAACAGTTGGGCTGATCCAGGCTCCCTCAGGTTCCTCTGACTTCTCCTTGCAACCCTGGCACCTCTGTTCTGTGTCTGCTCTCTGTGTCCCAATCCTGGCACCACCACAGCAGCTGCTCGACCTACCAGTGTGGGACAGTCTGTGCCCCACTGTCCCTGTCCCCCCATTCTCCTCTGCAGGGGATGGGCTCCCCAGCTTAGCCCCACAGCTAAGTGGGACACCTGCCTCGGGGATGGTCAGGGCTGTGAGGAAAGGGGACGCAGAGGTGGGGTGACCTGAGGACACGGAGGTAGCTAGTGGGGGGTGCCAGGCCCCTGGCCCCAGTGCGTCTTCAGGGGACTGGCTCGGCTTTCCCAGATCAGTGTCCTCAAAGAAAGGGACGGCGTAAATAGCCCCTCGCGACTCAATCTCCACTTGCGCTCTGGGCAGCTGCAGCTCCTCCAGCTTTTCTGCCACTGTGACAATCTCCTGGAGGAGATTCTCCTCGGGCTCTTGGGCTTGGTATTTTCCTGCAGCCTCAGGGAAAGAGTTTGTCCCTTCTGTGGGCAGAAAGAAAGTGGGATATTACTGCCCTGTCCTGGCTCCGCAGCAGTCAGAGATGACCTCATCCCAGAGCAAGCCTGGAGCTTTGGCACCCCAGTAGGGACCCAGCTCTCCTCAGCCTCCCCTTCCCCTGCTAGACAGGGTCAGCATGGGGGAGGATCAGGCCCTCCCAGGTGCTGGCAGAGCTGGCAGAGTCAACAGCCCCAAAGGAGCTGTGGGGCTCAGCAGCACATGGTGGGGCCAGATCCTAAACCCTGCATTCCCCTCCTTGTGGGGATCCTTCTCTACACCCCCATTCCCACCCCAGGGAGGGCAGACATGCATGGGGAGTTAGTGGGTTACAAGGGTTGTGGAATCGGGGGACGGGTCCACCCTGCCTAAGCCATGGCTTTCCTTTGAGAGAAGGCAAAACTGAGGCACAGAGATGCACAGCATCCCCATGGCCATGAGCTGATACATGGAGATGTGAGATCAGGCAGGAGGAGCGGAGGGATAGCTCTTCTTCCTTCTGTGCCCATTATCCCTGCCAGCCTCTGTCCTGCCTCATCTCTTGCAGGCAGTGTCTTGCTGCTGTCCACAGTTCTCCTTCCTGCCCACTGCAGGAGGTATCGCCCCAAACCAGCCTGGCAGGCAGTGTCCCACAGCCCCAGGGACCCAGGAGTGCTCCCAGGCCAGCAGCCCTGGGAGATGAATCCTCCTGGAGCCGTGCCCACGGAGCTCACGCAGACCGACAGTGCCATGCAGGACATCCCTGTTCTGTCACAATAAAGTGGCACGAAGTGCTGAGGACATGCAGGGCATCCCTACTCTGCCGCGGTGTGTCAGCATGCACTGTTGGGACCATGTAGAGCATTCCTGCTCTATCGAGAGGTGTCAGCATGCAGTGTCAGGTCCATGCAGGTTATGCCTCCCCTCTCACGGTCTATCGGCATGCAAGGCATCCCTGTCCTAGCCCAGCAGGCTCAGGCGGTACCAAACACCCCTGCCCTGCCCCGACGGCGCAGCACCGGCACAGAGAACACGCAGGGATCCCAACACAGACCCGGCCCTGCAGGACACCCCGGCTCTGCCGCACCCGGCGCCCCCGCCAGGGACATCCATCCCTGCCCAGAGGCTTCCAGAGGCCTCCCACTGGTCCCTGCTGGGGAGCATCTGTGGGCCGGGGCTGCCCCTCTTTACCTCGGAAGCAGTACGCATCGTATCTGCTCTGGGCATCGGGGAATCCCGTCTGGTTGCGGAAGAGGAAGATGGTTTTGACGCCCGGCAGAGCCCCACCGCAGCGCTCCCGGGGGGTGACGATGGGGTAGCGGACGCTGCCGTCGGCCAGCCAGCCAGGGCTGCAGGCGTCCAGTCCCGCGTTCCAGGCTGCGTAGAGCTGCCCTGGGCTCGCCAGCTCCGCGCCCAGTGCCCGGCAGCGCTGCGCCGCCTCCTCCAGCGTGAACCTGTCTGGGGCCGTCTCCAAAAAGATCTCCCCTGCAAAGAGAGGAAGGAGACGGGCGTCAGAGCTGGGGAGTGGGGCACGGGCTGCGGGAGCCCCCTCACCTACTCCACTCTCTGCGTGACCCCAGGAGCTGGCATGGAGATGGAGACTCCAGTGTGTGGGGCCACACCAGGGGTTGGAGGAGACTTGCCTTCCTGAGTGCTTCCCTGCCTGCACCCCTGCCTTCCTGCCTGCTTCCTTACCTGCCTTCCTGCCTGCACCCCTGCCTGCTTCCCTGCCATCCTGCACATGCACGGAGAGCCGCAGCACAGGTACCGCAGGAGCTCTCATGCCATGTGGGATTGATTCCTGCCCTTGCCAACAGACCTGTGACTTTGAAGCACCCATGAACAGGACTGCAGACGGGCAGGTCCATGCCCTGCCCTGAGCAATCCATGTGTGGGACATTTCTAAGGAGACCTGCAAGCACAGCGAACCCTGGTGAAACTTCATGCTGAGGAGGGCTGGGGACCACCGTGCCAAGGTACAGCATGTATCAACCCCCACAACTGCACCTGTTTCCCTGTCCCAGCACATCGTCCCCTGCAGACGAGGGACATGTCCCTCATCCCTGCCACCTGCCTGGCACCGCCCAGCCAACCCTGCAGCAGCTGCCACCACCACTGGGGAGCCCCATCGGGACCCAAAGGAGGGACCAGCCACCCCCGTGCACAGGCGGCCGGGCAAGATCTGCAGCCCTGCATCTCATGCAAAGGCACGGCACACGCGCTACCAAACCCCAAACCCCCTAACACAGTGTGCTGCTGGTCCGGGGCAGATCACTGAGAGCACACCCCAGCCTGAGCACTGCCTGCTGCAAGGGAGAGAGCCCCACACCCCACCAAATTGAACCAGGAACGCTTTAGGGAGCAGCGCAGCAAGTCCCTGCATCCAAGAAACAGCACCTGCAGCTCAGGACAGCTTTTTCACATGGGTTTACAGCAGGTTACAGGGGCAAGTTAGTGTGGGAGCAAAAGCAGAGGAGGGCAAGAGGTGGCTGGCAGCACCACAGGCACCTGGGAGGTCCTCAGCGTAGCAGTACACATCGTACATGTCCTCCGGGTCCACCACTCCATAGTTCCTCACCCCAGGGAAGCCGTTCATGTCTCCGTAACAGGCCTCACGGGGTGTCTGGATGGGGTACCTGAGGCAGGAAAGCACAGGGGAGGGCCGGTGACTCCTGGGGGAATGACTGGGTGAGGCCACGGGCACAATGCCTGGGCAGCTGTGGTGCCCACCTGACAGTCTGGTCGGCGATCCAGCCGGCGTCACACTGCTCGTAGCCCCCCAGGTAGGCAGCGTAGAGCTGCTCAGGGGTGGCGATGCTGGCGCTGATCCGGGCACAAGCTTCCTGTGCCTCGGCAAAGGTGTAGGCATAGCGCATGGAGCCCTCCCGGTAGTGAAACACCACTCCTGGGGGCAGATACAGGCATGGGCAAGGGGCTTCACGGCAGCCCCCACGTGGCTGCAAACGCATCCAGGGGAGCATTTGCTGAGCCAGGAGAGGGCCCCAACCTGCCCCAAATCCCACCACTCCCCACCTTGGAGTACCTTTGACTTTGACATCGAGGATGTCGTGGCCGTCCTCGATGCCGTGCTGCACATCACAGCGATAGATCCCCGAGTCGTTGGGGCGCAGCTCCGTGAGCAGGAGGGAGGCGTTGGTGTAGCGCTGGTGGAAGATGGGCAGGGAGGCGCGCAGCCGATAGTCCTCGCTCACCTTCACCCTGTCCCCCCGAGCTACCAAGATCTCCACCTCCCTGCCCTCAGAGATGAAGGTCCACTTGACCCGGGGGGTTCCCAGGACTGCCCGGCGGCCACCCGTGCCAGTGGTGGGCTGGGGGTCAAGGTAGGTGATGAGGCAGGGGATGGTGATGTCGCCTGCCAGCACAGCGTCGAGGGCTGGGTGGCGTGGGATGGAGACCTGCAGAGCCTTGAGGTCCTCTGGGTGGGGAGAAGAGAGGAGCCGTGAGCAGGACTGGTGTGAGGGCCCCCCCAAGACCCCCACTACAGGGCACCAAAGGGGCAGGGAGTTACACAAATGTGGCTGATGATGCCGAGTTACCTGTGCCATCTCCAGGACCAAACTCCTCTGGGACCACTGCAGGTACAAACACCCAGAACAGCAGCAGCAGTGGGAGGGCTGGGGCCATGCTCTGCCCTGCAAGGGGAGAGCAAAAACCACCAACTGTGCTTAGAATCCATAAAGGCACCAAAAATCTCCCATCCCTGCATGAGGGGGAGTGACTGGGGAGATCCCCCAGCCCTGTGTGTGGGGGATGGGATGATGCATGCAGCATGGGGGCACAGGGAGCAGCGCCAACTCTGGCATGGCCACAGGGTCACCTGGACCCATGGACAGAGGAGAGGAGAGGGAAGGGAAGGAAATGTGCCCTGGATCACCAGAGAAAGAAGACAACATCAGCAACCAGGACCATTGGCTGGGAGCCACTGGGTGCCATCCAGCCCCTCTGACCTTCCCCGGGAGCTGGGTCCCCTGGGGACAGCAGAGTCCAGCCTGGCCCAGAGAGCACTGATGGTCTCAGCCCAAGCGCTGGCTGCAGTGGGCAGGGAGGCGATGCCAGCACCAGGGCTGTGTGCCCACAGTGCCACCGTGAGAAACCTCAGGAAGGGTTTGGTCAGGAAACTTCAGCGGGTGTTTGGTCAGGAAAGAGGTGGTGAGGAAGGTGAGGGAGAAGGCAGGGCACACACGTGTGCTCACGCTGCTGCACACGTGTCAGTGTGCACACGCATGTGCGTGTGCTTGTGCACGTGTGCACTGCCAGGAGTGGCTTGTGGAGGGAGCTGAGGTCAGCGAGCAGCCGGGGGGACAGCCCAGAGCACACAAAACACAGGGCAGAGGGGGAGGGAAGGAGCAGGATGGCTTCTTTGCCATTCAGCTCACGCTGGAGGCTCCCTGCATGCGGGCTGGGAAAACCAAGGCTGACCAAAGCAGCCATTATGTCCCAGGCCTCTCTCAGGCTGCCTGGCACAAAGGGCTCTCACCAGTAAGCTGGGGACCAGTGCTGAAAGGAGAGCCCAGTGGCCAGCACCAGCCCCCAGCCCTCTCCAGGGAGCAGCACAGGGGGTGACGGGCATGTCACGGGGGAATCTGGCTGCCCTTGCAGTCTTGGTACTCTTGCAGCCATCCAGAGAGGACGCTGATGCTGGGAATGCAAGGAAATGTTCCTGCCAGATGCACTGCTCCAATATTTCCTCAGCCCTCTGCAGAGGCTCCTTGGGGGGCTGGAGGCTCCTCAGCCTCCTGTGCCAGGGATGCTTCGTGCCATTGCCTGGGAATAGAGCACCCTGATACTTGGAGCAGCTTTGCAATTTATGAGCTCTTTGTGCTGTGTTGATTTCAGCAGCCACAGAAGCAGCTTAGGCAGCTTCATTTCCCGTCACTGGCTGCCAGGGACAGCCTGACAGGATGCTGGTCACCTGCATCCCTCTTCAAGCAGTGTTCCCAGAGTGTGCCCAGGAGACTGCTCTGGGGGAGAGGGTGTGAATACAACCCTGGGCACCAAACACCGTGCATGCACACCCCAGCACCAATTACCATGGATGTACAGCCCCTGGAGCCATGTTCATACAACCCTGGCATCGTGTGCCATGAACATACAGCCCCTGGCAGCAGCACACACTGTGGGTGCACAGTCCCTGGAACCACAGATGTACAACCCTGGCAGCACACACCTTGTACAATCCCTGGTGGCACACACAATGGGTGTATAGCCCACAGCACAAGGCATTATGCATGCTTAGCTCCTAACACAAACCTCGGTGGACTTAAAGCCCCTGGCACCACACCCCGTGGACATCGACCATCCTGTGCAGACCACAAACGTCCCCTTCCCAGCAGGAGCTCAGCAGGAGCAGCCAAAGCTTGGTTGCCCAGGACCTGGCCAGTGGTGCCAGGGCCAAGCCAGGGGCTTTCTGTGCTCCGGACGGATATTTTGAATGCAGCCCCATGGTTCTGGACCAAGGGACAAAACCCTCCTGCGTGGCAGCTGTGGCCAGGCTCCAGTACGAGGGCTGGTGCCACCCCCTCGGCAGCCAAGCGAGGAAGGCTTTTGTCACTGGCACCTTTTCTTCCCATCCCCAAGGCGCCATGGTGGCGCAGACAGCAGCCCCAGAGCCCCTGGGAGGAAATCCAAGTGATAAAACTCCACAGGAACTGAACATGCTGGACTGTCTGCTTCCCTCCTGTGCCCATCCTTGACTGGACCTGTGTGCTGGCACTGGGAATGGGATGTGGAAAGGGTTAAACCCAGTTTCACCCTGCCTGTGATGATCTGAGGTCCTGGAGTCCCATGATGATGAGAGACTCTCAGACGTCAAGTTTGGGGTTTGGAGTTGGATTTTTGCATTGGATATTTTTCCTGTTTACCACAAATGGAAAATCTTTCAACCCACAAGTTATGAGGGAAAAGCTGGGAGCAGGACTAGGGGAGGGCAGCCAAAAGAGGTCGAATGGTTAAAATGACAGCAATTTGTGAGGCTCAATTGTCCCAGAGACCTCAGAGCTCAGGAGCTGTCGGGATCAGACAGACACATAGGCACACACACAAGTGGCAGAGCCAGCTAACCTCCATTTCTGTGGGGAAACCAGGTGGAAAATGGAGCTGAAGTCTATTTTGGGACAGGACTGATCTTTCTTTCTTTCTCCCCTGAGCTCTGAGCCAGCTTTCAGAGCTGTCTCCTTGAACAAGGGACCTGCAGGATCTGGGGCTGCAGCACCTGGTCCAGGGCTCAACACAGGAGATGCTGCGAGTGGATGGCCAGGGGTTGTCCCTTTTCATGTCCCGGGAGGGGTTTTCTCCGCGGCCCCTTGTCCCCTCCACGTGACGGTTGCTCATCCCGGCTCCCAAGGTGCCCTGCCAGCCCGCAGCGAGCTGGAGGAGGGGGGAGCAGAGCGGTGGCTTTCCAGGGATGCTCAGCTGCAGAATGAGTCAGCAGCCGCCGGCACAGCCTGGCCCCGCTCCAGCCCCATCCCCACCAGCAAAGGGCTCCGGACACGCCACTGCCGCCCCGGCTGCCGGACGGGGACGGACCCGCAGCTCCGGCTTGGCCACGGCTCGCACGTGGCTGCTCCGTGTCCGTTCCCCCCGGAGCTGCGTCCAGGATCCGTCTCCACCCCCGCGGGAGGGTGGGGTGCGGCCGTCGGAGGGGTCCCCGGAGCGGGCCCGTGCCAGGCACATGCCAGCTCAGGGATGCGCGGGGAGCGCCCGGCAGCTTCTTGGCAGCGATTGCTGGCACAGCTTAAAAGGCCGGAAGCAGGTGGGGAGAAGGGGGGGGTCCCTCCAGCTGCCAGAACCCCTCGCCCACCCCCCCCCACTAACAGGAAGAAAGGGACTCCTTGTTGCAGGAGGGTCCGGGAGAGCNGGCCACGGCTCGCACGTGGCTGCGCTATGTCCGTTCCCCCCGGAGCTGCTTCCAGGATCCGTCTCCACCCCCGCGGGAGGGTGGGGTGCGGCCGTCGGAGGGGTCCCCGGAGCGGGCCCGTGCCAGGCACATGCCAGCTCAGGGATGCGCGGGGAGCGCCCGGCAGCTTCTTGGCAGCGATTGCTGGCACAGCTTAAAAGGCCGGAAGCAGGTGGGGAGAAGNACGCCGCAGGAGCCGCCAGGGACACATGAGCACGTGTACCCCTGGGTAAGTGTGTCATATGCACACGTGAAAGGTTTGCACACCCATCGCCACCCTCCCCGACTCTGGGGCACTGGTGGGGAAACTGAGGCACGAGGTGGGACAGTAGCGTGGGGTGAAGGATGGGGGTCCCTGATTTCAGCCCTGCAGCTCAGGTGGGACCGAGCCCCGCTGCCGCTCACGAGCAAACTCGCATCTCCTCCCCTCCCAGCACAACCGATCTCCCAGTTTTCCCCAGTCTAAGCCATTCCCTGAAAAGCAGTCCTAAAATATCCTACTCACCCTCTCCCTGCCATGCCTGAGCCCAGAAGCTGAAAAAGGCTCCAGGATGGGGCAGAGGGAGGTTTCTCCCACCCTCCGGGCTGCCAAAAGGAAGAGCAACAGGCTCTGGCTTGGGCTGAGATAGGAGAAGTCGGCGTGACAGGAGCAGCGGTCCCTGGCAGGGATGCTCAAGGGCAGCCCCTTCATCCTGGGGATGCTCCGGCTGTGGGACGGGAAGGGAACTGCAGTAAAATTCCCTCTGCCCGGGACACCCCACGGTGGATCTGGGGTTCACAATGGGGCTGGTCGGTTGGAAAAAGCCATTAAAATCCCCCCTCAGAAAAATCTACCCCCGGCCCCTCCTGCCACCCCCACTGGGACACCAGCAGAGGGTGGGGGAAGAGCCGAGAGAGCTGGGGGAGGACAGGGAGAGCCGGCGGTGCC
>VYXF01008920.1:262240-285199 GCA_013397295.1 Polioptila caerulea | reverse complement strand
TTTTTTTTTTCTGGGTCCCAAATAATTGGCAAAGAAAAGAAAGTTCTAGGATGTAATTATTTCAGCATTCAGATTTTATTTTCCACCCACGCTCTTCATTCAGGATTGTGAATCCTTGAGTCTTGGTGTTCGCTCCCAAGTGTCCAGGGTGCTCCTGGAGGGTGGATGGCCTGGCTGTGTAAGTACTGAGGGCAATTCCTTCCCTCTTTGAAGCACTTTTGCTGGAACCAGGACACCCCCACCTGCTGGAAGAATTAAGGAAACAGCTTTTTATAGGCAATTAGATCTTTCCTTGGAAGCGCAGGCAGGATTTTCTGGAGGTAGGTGCTCCAACAATGGAGCAGCCTCAGCAGTAGGCAGTGCCAAAACTTCAGGTGTTGGATGTTTGTGCATCTTCAGGCGAGTGCGATACCCAGCCTGGTTAAACTTGTTCCAAGTTGATAAACTGACTGTTCCTTGCCTGGTGCATCCTACAAAACTCAAATGATTTGCAGGAGTGGTAGGTAAAATGAGACGAGGATTACTTTGTTGGATCAGTCTTGAATTTGCACAGGTAGATGGTATTTTTGAAATACTGCTTGTCACATTAACTTTTTCTTTGGTTGCAGGATGCCCTCCTAACAAAAGGGAATGACAGCAACATTTAAAAAACATTTAGGTTCAAATGTGTGTTTTAAAACCAGCAGGGACTTTATATGTGTTTTATAGAAATGAGTTTTTCAGCTCCATGCACTTTTGGTACACTCAGTTGTCAAAAGTAAGGAGAATTCAAGTTTATATCATTTATTCAAGCCCAACACCACGAAAAATCTCTGAAAAAACATAATACTTTCTATAAAGCCTTCAACAGTATAAGGTAAAACTTTGCTCTGCTACTCCTGCACTTGTGTAACACAGTAGGTAATTGAAGTACAAGTGCCAATTTGCTGTTACAATTGTAAACACACCTTGATACAAATGGCATCATTGCATTCTTACTGATTAGAAAACTTTGCTATTAATAGACACAAAGTCCATTTCAGGTGTAATTGGTAAGGAGCTGAGTGCACTCATGGGAAGAAACCTTGTTTTGTTTTTTGTTCGCTTTTATTCTTATCCCTTTTTTCAGTTTTATAGCTGGAGACATGATTTATTGCAGCCATCCATCTTTGGGGCTCATCCATCACATCCTGGTTGCTAGGCAATCATGGCAGCAGCTGTTTGCTTTGAATCAGACAGAAAAGTTGTCAATCATCAAAGGCAGGTGAATAGCATTAGAAACACGCTATTGTCAGACGGAATAATTAATCAAAGAGAGAAAAGATAATTAAAAAGATATGACCCTTGCAAGTACTTGCTCTGGGTTGCCTGGAAAAAAGAAAAACTGCCTGGTCTTTTCTAGACACTTAAGCAGCTGAGGGCTGATAAAATATGCACTCTGCAGTGCATAGTTTTTAATTAATTGAAAAAGGTTCAACATTCAAAGACGATGCTGGAGAAAAGTCTGATTATGAGCATAAGTAATATTTATTGTTTGCATGAAAGGCTTGACATGGAGTTCTAACTTTCTGTCACAAATCTCCTGCATGCTTGCACTAAGCCTCTTTCAGCTTCACTATCTTCCCTGGCAGTTACTGGAGTGTGTGGTTAGTCTGTCCATGTGAGAGTCCTACGGCTTTCATCCAGCCTTTTCATCCTGGGCCACCTTTCCAGGGCATTGTCTCCTTGGCTGTCCCCTGCAGCAGCGTTGGAGTGCACGAGCTCTGCCATCAGCAGGGCAGGCAAAGCTCGGCGAGGCTGCAGCTCTGCCCTTTCTTCAGTACAGGAAAGGTGTCCAGGCAGCACCTATCTCATTTCTAATCAGCCTGAGGAGTACCAGGCCCATGTGAGCCCACCTTGCACCCTGATTTTCCAGCAATCCTGTTATTTGTAGCTGGAATGATGAGAAGGCTGCTGCAAAGCTCAGTTTCCAACTCCTCCAAGTTTGGGTACCCTGGCAGTGGGTGCAGCAGAGCACACCCAGCACAAGTGTACCCAGGACTGCACTTCTGGGAGTGCAGTGCTCACCAGTGTGTGTGAAACAGCTGGGCAGAGCTTGCACTGCTGCCAGCAGAGCTGGAGTGAGTGCTACTGCTGCCCAAAAAGCTGTGTCTGAGGCTGTGATGTGGCACAACATTTTTGTGAGAATGCATTGTCTTATGATTGATTGTTGGGCAAAGTGCTCGTGTAGTCCAAAAAACCCCAACTTTGGTGTTTGTTCCTGCTTAGAAGGTGTCTGCAGATAAACTAATCACAGGAGATCAAGGTATGATGATTGCATTAGTGCTGTTTCTTTTTTAAAAAAGCATTTTGTAAGTAGTGATGCAGAAGTGGCTGCCATGCTGCCCCTCTGTATTTTTCCATTTTTGGTTTCATACCTCCTTTATCCTGTTTTCTAGAAATGAGCAAAGAAACTTCAAGTTTGTGCTGCCAGGAGAACAAGCCCACTTACTTTTACTATCAGAACTAGATATTAGTGTTGATTATCAGCCAGATTTTCAAGGATATGTGCTGTGAAATACTGGGAATTCAAACTGCAGAATGAAAACCTTGTGCACCGTTCTGCACAGACCACCCCTTTCACTCTGGCTGACACCTCAGAGTGTCCTTTGTGCAGTTCTTCGTGTCAGTGTGTCACAAGCAGCTCCTCTGCTAATTGTGTGTAGCCTGTATCACATTTTCTGCTCTCACACCCTGTTTCACTTGCAATCATTCCAGTGTTTACTTAGAGAAGGAGAGAACACAGCTAAGAAGGAACTGGGGTGCCATCTGAGTGCTGGGTATGACACATCTGCTGCATAGAGCTATTCTTCCAACACTGGGAGCATGAAGCTCAGGCTGCAGCTAGCTTGGATGACTTGGACAGATCTGTATCCTCAAGTAACATTTTATATTAGTGATTCCTCAGAACGTCATGTTCACCAAAGTTTGTGTGAGAAATAAAAAAAAAAGTCTTTGAAAGCATAGTACTTCATATTAGCATTGGCTTTAGAATAATCATCTGTGCACTGCACGACCAAAGCCAGCACCCCCTTGGCTGATAGCCCAGCCCTTCTATGTAAAGTTAGGATGCTGTCTGGAGTTGCTGGCAGGTATTTTTTTAAGTAGGACTAACTCTTTTTCTTCTATATGTAATAGTAATTCAGTCTGACATATTACTGGCATTTTTTGTCATAGGTGAGTGGGCCCTGTGCCTGTACAGGGCAAATGGGGGGATGCCTGTGTACAGGAATGCAGTGCTTTCTCTAGCACGTTTCTGTGGATTAAATAAATGTGGGATCGCCATGCCAGCATGGGAGGTGACATGTTTATGGCTAAAGAGCTCTTTCCTTCTTTGCTGGGAAGCAGATTTGTCTCCTTTTCACATATCAACACCTCTGATACCTTTTCAAGTATTTGCTGTATTTCAGATCTGCTGATCACTGTTTTATTTACTGATAGGGGAACTGTGGCAGTAGTTCCCTAATGGAGGGATATATAGTGCTGACATCAAGGAAATGTTGGCTAAGAGACATATGGATAGATGGCTGCATGTTGGAATATACGTGGTTATTCTTAGTCTGATAGTGACTTTTTAGCACATTGTATATGAAAGTTCCCTGTGATAATGTTTCCCTCTGCTCATCAAGGTGAGATGCATCTTTTTCCTCTTATTTTTCCCAGTCTCTATTTCGTGCAGAAGACAGAATAGCTGTTCCTCATTTACAGTATTTATTGCACAGGTGAAAGAGGCTGGATTCTATGAAAAGGTTTTTCTGTCCTAGCCCCTTCCTCATCTTTCCCCATATAGAGGCTGCTTTTGCAGCTGTATAGGGAAAACTGTTTGGAAACTTGAAATACCTTGGTACTGAATATGGTAAAGCTGGATTGCCTTTTTGTTCATATGAAGTGAAAAATGGACAGAATATGTCAAACATTAACACCGGCACAGATAGTAAACTGTTTTGCTTTAGCTGGTGGAAGAATGTGCAAAGGGAGTTTAAAATAAACAGTCAAATGACAATCAAGCATTTGCCGGTGTTTAAGTCACTCTGTTAAGTAGAATGTAGTATCTCAGTAGAAACCACTAAGTTACATGGTATCTGTACACTGAGAAAAATACTCGAGGAAATATATATGTATGTATATATTATATCTATACATAATGTGCTTGGCTGAACGTGAACTGAGTAAATGTGCAAGGCTTCCCTCAGCCCATGCCCCTGCCTGTTCCAAGCTGTGACTCTGCAGCTTTGTGCCAGACAGTGCTCAGGTCTGTCCTGCTCTCTGCCAGAGATCCAGGGCATTCCTCACTGGCTTTAGAGCACGCTGTGTCCGTGAAGGATGGTGGATGTGTTTCCTTTTGAAGCTTTCTGATATAAGAGAGACTTTTTATTCCACATTTTTAAGGTTAGTTGCCCTTTTTATTCCTCTCAGTGTAGCCTGCTGCTGCATCTCTTATATGCACGGTGATTTTAGGGCTTCAGTCCTACCAGCCTGTGCACTGAAAGAGAAATATTTCTTATCTCCAGATTTCAGTTTGCCAGCAGTGTGCTTAAGAAAAGTCTTCTGCAAGCTAAACCTGAAGCTTGGAAGACATCCTGGTGTTCTCTAGGTGACCGTCCTTTGGTGTCCAAGCCACACTGCAGTGAAATGCATAAAATACATTTGTATGTACTTACTTATATGATGAAAAGTACCCTGTTTGATCCAGCACATTTTCTAGGATACGTCTTCCGAAATGACTGGGGTAAAAGATAATGGTTTTACTGTCGTAGGTGCAGGATGACTAACTCGTGTCAACTGATAATCCAGGAGCAGAGCCAGATGGCCTTGGAGGTAGGGAATCATCAGATAAAAGCCATCAGGCAGGGTACTACCTTAATCCCTAGGGTAACTGTGTAGGAAGGAGCAGGGTTGGAAATGCCTTCAGGAAGAGGGAAGGAAGAACTAGTGCCATGCAGAAGAAAAGACTGATAGATAGAAATCCAAGCCACTCTATGGTCCCCAAAAGAGAAATACTTAAATTCATGTGTTACTTTCATTCACTTGCCTTCAAAATCATGTATATGATGGTGCTGTTGTTTTAGAGTTAAACATATGCTTTGCTTTCTAATTAACCCCCAAATCCCTTTGCATTTGCCATATTAATTTAATTAGTTAGGGCGTAAGAGTACAATTCTGGCAACCACCTTATCCTTGTATGTAAAATGGAGACACATTAACCAGGTGGACAAAACTTCGTTAGACTTGTTGCAAATTTAGTGAAAGAATATTTGAAAAGTAGAAGGTAGAACTCGAGACAGTAACGATAGTGTGTGAGTGGATTTTTTATCTGCTGAAATGTATAATTTACTCAGGATACCTTGTCTTCCTTTGTTTTTGCTCTGGGCCTGCAATAAAATGCTTCCTATCTATATTAGTTAGAAAATAGTCCGATGTAATATATGAGAATCGTGGTGCATTATTTCCTCATGGTTATATGTTTTCTGTGTAAAATATTCTAGCAGCAGTGAAATCTTGCTGTGTGATTGAATTTCATTTTGAGATGGTTAGCTGAATAAGCAAGAGGACAAGCAAGCAGTAAGCTGAATGAAGGAAAAGAGA
Organism: Polioptila caerulea; assembly: GCA_013397295.1. Taxonomy (NCBI): domain Eukaryota; kingdom Metazoa; phylum Chordata; class Aves; order Passeriformes; family Certhiidae; genus Polioptila; species Polioptila caerulea. The sequence continues at coordinate 279,595 of VYXF01008920.1, read as the reverse complement.
AATAAAATTTTACAGCACATTCTTGTTGTAGGAGTGTGCAACACAAAATTGTGTGACTCAAATGCTCAATCTGGTCTTCATGATTAAGCAATAAACAAATTACAAAACAAAGTTATCATCCTTTAGAAAATTGTACTCAGTTGTGAAAAAGTGAAGTATTTAACATTTCTCAAAGGAAAACATCTTTTGTTACTTGATCTTCACTGGCTTTGTTTTTTAGCTAAGAATGCCATGTGTTTGCATTAGGTTAAAATTAAAAACTTTTTTTATAGACACCGCAGACATTTTATATAGTTGATTTACTGCATATTGATAAAAGGAAATGAAACAGTTAAATTTTGTGTTAAAATGGGAGTGTGATTTGTTGTAAGGACTGGAAGGTACACTTTCATTACACTTTATGGGAAGTAGTTGCTTACTTTGCTGAAGTAGAAATGTCTTTGTGTGTTGGATGTTTGTGTCACGCCCGACCTAATGGGGTTCTGATCCAGGAGTGGGTCTTCTCAGCAGCAGCACTGGAAATATGTAAAAATATTAATGCTGTGCATCCCATCAGATTCTGCTGCTTACATCCAGCACATGTAAGCAAAATCACATCCCTGTTGGATTTTTTGTGTGTAAAAACTGTGAGTGCTTAATAATAATTGAAATCTGTCAGATCATTGGGAGTGTGTTGTACTTTCCAGACAAGATTCCCCACAAAAAAGTGTTAAAATGGCAGTTTCTTAAGCTAAGGAATTTGCATTGCTCTAACAGGGATCCTGCTTGCATTCAGTGTGGGACCTACCTGCCTGGGGGAAGGAGGTGTTGTGTTCTTCCTTGGGTCTACAGGAGCTGCTGTGTACAACAGCACCTCGACATCAGCTGGTGAGGTGGGTCAGGCAGTCCAGGGCCTTGCAGGGTGAAAATGAACTCGCATGGTGTGGTCTGGAGAGCGTCAGTTCCTGTCCTGAGCCTGCTTCCCTGTCACAGTAGGATATAAATGCGGAGGGAAGTTCAGGGGGGGTGCCCAGCCCTTCCCCAGGTCAGCCTCTGCAGCCGTGCCCTTCCTGGCAGACACACAGGGACAGCTCAGCACTTGCCTGTCAGTCCCCTCCAGTGTCCTGCTGCAGGTGGATGATAGCCTGGCCTGCACTTCCTGGGGCTTGTTGCACTTCCAGACACTCCACAGACTGACTTGGTTTTTGAGAGCTTGAAGCAAAGGTTTGGAGCCATTGGTCCTGCTGTGGATTGTCCTCCAGAGTAAGGCATGGATGCATCCAGTGTTTGTTCTTGTTAAGACCCAGTCCAAAGCCCACTGAAATCAAATATTATTCTTTTACTGACTCTATGAACCTGCTTGGGCTTTCACTGAGATCTGTAGTGCCGGTTTAAGGAACAGAACTTTGTCTGTGTTACCTGATAACTTATGTTGTGCTTCTGCTCGTTGTTGATGTAGTGTAGATACTGACAGATTCTGGTAGATGGCTCTTGGCTGGGTTCTCAACTTGTCAGTAACCTTTTTTGTGCTGAAGAACCTGGAAGGATTTGGGAGTAGGATGCAAAGCAATTGTTTTTCTTAAGAGGAATGTAACGTAATACTAATGTCTCAATCATTTCTTTTATGATATTCAGTCAGGTGGAGTGTTTAAATCTCTTTGAAATAATTGTACAACTACTAATGGGATGCCAAGAAACTTTTGTTAATATTCAGAATAGTATTAAGTTATAAATAGACAATATTATCAGTCAAGTGTCTGTATCAATAGGTAACAGCATTGTACAAATTTGTCAGTTGATTCTATTCTAAAAACACACTCTTTATCCTTACTCTTTTAGTACAAAATTACATCTCGTTATGGATAATATGTCATGTCTCCCTAAAAATGTGATCTTGATTTTCATCCCACGATGATACTTTACTCAATAAATCAAAATCTTCCTCAACAGTTAGCAACCAACTTATTTAATGGTTATGCCTGAAATGTTGATACAGGGAATTTAGCAGTTAACAGTGTTTATACATTCCAGAAGCATTAACAGGTTGGGCTATACTGGAATCCAGTAAATACCCGTGAAACACGTGGGAGAGCGATGCGCTCTGCAGGGTCTGAGCGCTCGCCTGCCAGACATCTCGAGAAACACCAAAAGCAATAATAAAGTTTATAATGATGATACTGTCAGGAGTTGTCTGTTATCACCACGGGGAGGGAGCGGGGCCTATCGCCCGGTGTTTAGGCTGCGGCAGGAGAACACTACAGATGTTCTTATCTGCTGCAGATAGTTTGGTACTGAATCAGTGGGTTTTACACATTCTTGTGTACGAAAAAAGGCTCTTCACCTTCAGAGTAGTTCTGAAGAAAATAAAAGGAGGATAGTATTTGTCTGTGTCAAGGTTGTTTCCCATTTCTGCAGTCAAAGTTCGGCAAAATATCCCTACCCTATCTGTAATTTTCCCAGTAGCTTTTTGCCTTTGGTTGCTGGTTTTCCTTTATTGCTGTCTAAAATGAACATTCTGCTAAAATTAGTAAAAAAAGCCATTTACTAGCTACAGTCTGCATGCTCATAGGCAGTCACGTTCTGGCTGCCTTGTACCTGATCTGTTTAGCAGCTGTAGGGTGGGTAACCCCAAAGCAAGCCAGGACTTCTGAAGCTACTACTGATTTTCTGTCTCCGTGCATATAGATGACATTTTCCCAAAACATGCCTTCAACAGAGTTTTTTACTTCTGTTTCTTGGGACAAAACATAGCAAAGAAAGACAGATCATAAATTCCAGCTACAGTCTTGAGGTTTGAAGTCTCATTTTAGCCACACTGCACTGAGTATTATCTTTATTATCGTTTTGTGCTTGCATATTTGTAAATTACATTAAAAGATCAAGACATTCGTGAAATATTGGTAACATCAGTACAAAAAAGATGAAGCCATTATGAGAGATGAAAAATTTTAAAAAACGTCTTTAATTTGACAGTGAACTGAAATCCACCAACTTTATAACATGAGAATATTTTTAACAAATATTTCCTGAGAGCTTTGCTGTGGCCCTACCCTCGATGGCATCTCCAGTCTGTCAGCAGCTCCATTATAAAATCCTCTTACAAGGATGCAGCTTTAGTTTGTTACCTAAACCTCTGTTATTGGAATGTTGAATTCATCTTGCTTTGCCTGAAAGCAGGAGCACTTTTTAAAAGAGCTACTTGTTCAAACTATTTACATTAACAAATTGTCATAAATACATTCTTTGATATTCAGGTTATCCTATTTTCTGAGACCTGCTTATTAAAAACAATTTCACAAAACCCGCCTTCAGTCAAAAGTGTCTGGTAAATGCTGGTATTTTGAATTTTAAATAGATCTTCATATCCTATGTAGTGATATATATATTTATCATATTATTATGTGTGTCTTTCATGGATCCATATCGTGAAACCACAGAGATGAATTCAGACATCAAAATTAGGAATGCCTGGTTTAAGAAACCTCACTTTTGATATATATGCATGCATTTTTTCTTGGAAAAAATATTTCAGTGAGAGATTAAGTTCTTGAAATTAGATATATTCATAGTCTGTCAGTCTGTGCACCAAAATAATGATTTTTCAATATAAATTTTATGAAGTGTTAGAGAGTGTTGGTTCTGTGAAATACATAGTTCCCTTACAGTAGTCTTTTAAATTTTTTGCTCTCATTCGTATTAATTCCTTGAAAAAATGTACTTGAGGGCTTTCTTACACACACTGCATATCCTCAATATACAGTTTTTAGCACAGTGTGGCTTCGTGTTCATGAGTCTGTTCATTGCCAGCCAAAGGAGGCTAGGATCTTAGGAAACAACAGCATAATTTTTTGGTGTCTTTTTTCCTGAGGTGCAATGAAACTACTTGGAGAAATTCAGTACAATTTAGGGTCTAATGGGGTTTTATATATCCCACAATACTGAAGGGATCATCAGGAAAAGGGAATCCCCGTCTGTATCCGTGTGGCTGTACCAGAACATTTGATCATTGTACTGCCAAAGGAGCCTGAATCCCAGTCAGGCTGGCTCATTGTGGAACTGGCAACTACAGAGCTTGCCAGGAGAAACAAGCCTTAGAATATCTGCTTCATTTTTTGTTTGTTTGTTTTGTGATTGTTGGTTTTTGTTTTTTAACTGTAAGCGCTATGATTTTGAACTTTCCCATTTTGACAGTGCTTTGGTGGTGTGTCCAGTTCTGGATTTTAAAAAAAAGTGTTGTATAAACAATACTGTGAACTAGGAATTCCTGAATTTTCTCTAAAGGGAAATCAGAGTTTTGTATATCTTAGTTTTCAACCTGTAGTATGGGGGGGTAGTGGGAAGTGGATAATATACCTTGCTTCACAAGAAAAATCTGAGAATTAATGCTTTCAATGTACAGCTTTGTAATGAGATTGTGATCACTTTTGAGGTGGAATTTCTGATTCAGTTTTTGTTTTGCTGTATGTATTTAGCCTTCGCTGTAGTCTGGCAGTATGTTCTTTATCATCAGTCATTCAATCTAAGAGAAAGGCAGTTAAAAGAAAAAGAAACTTGTATTTTTAAGTTGTTGAAGGAAAGGGTCTCTTTTTTAAGGGAAAGGGTCTTTTTTTACAATTCAAAAACCAAAGTGGAAGTTAAGCGGCTGTAAAGAAAAAAATCATTTTAATAGTCAAGTTATTCAAAATTAAAAAGGATAGAAAACAAACAATCAAAAATCCTTATCAAGTTCTTTGAGAAACAGAAAAGGAGGAAAAAGTCTAAGGAAAGCCAAACTGGCTAATGTTACAGTTGTCACAATTACTCATATCCTATGCTAAAGCTTGAGGAAGCTAGGTAAAAATGAGCCAAAACTGGCCTTGGATCTCGTGGCTGTGGCTTCTGCTCATGTCAGTGTTTGCATCTGAGTCTCACTTTCAAATCTGGCCTTACTCTTCACAAAATCATATGTTAAATTCCATAGTTCTAAAATAAAAGAGGAAGGGGTTCTGCATACTGTTTAAATAGAGAAATGTATTTTCTTTTTTCAGATGTATGCAGAATATGATGAGGAATATTTTTATTAATTATAGATGTTCCTAAATTTTGTCATATTGTTCTGCTTGATGCTTAGACAATTTCACAAAAATACTTTTCCTGAAATTGTTTCAAATTATACTTCACAGTATATTCAATTAAGTGTAGATTTTTGCAGACAAAGAGTATGACCCTGATTTCTTAGTTACCTCACTGACTGCATTGAGACTGGATATGATTGCTGGACTGGGTCTGCTTCTCTGAAAATTGTGCTTCATGGACAGCATTCTCCTATACTTTATGTACACATATAAAAGAAGCATACAGATGGAACAGTCTGTCTATTTGTACAGAGAGAGATGGTGTATATACATGACTGCAATGTTTTGTAGCACCGTCTTTATCAGGTACCTGTGTAATTTACTAAGAAGTGAACCCCGTAATTTGCCATTGTCCTGTATGTAATCTTAATATTCCAGCTTGTCAAGCGCTTTGGATACTTGGCATTTCAGTAATTGCTGCATCATGGGCAAGTTTTTTTACTTCTTCTCACAAATACTCCTCAATTATGCCTCTTGAAGTCCAAGCCAGTTGAGAAGCAGTCAAAAAAAAAAAAAACAAAAAACCAGCCAAACTTTTTTAGACCCCTAAGTAGCTCTGATATGAATTAACCCTAGTGTTTGTAAGTAAAAAGAGGGATTAAGTAATTTCATAGCATGTATTATTTATAGCATTTTTTCTCCTAAATCTTAACATAGTTCTGTGCATAGGCATTTGACAATAATCCCATTAAAATGGTTAAAAACACTCCTAAAATGAGTTGTAGAAAACTGTGTGGTATCTGTAAAATACACGACAATGTGGTTTAGAAGAGAAGTTTTGTCATATTTGGTTGAGCTGATTCCAACACCCATGTGTGGTTTTTGATTAGGCACACAAGTGCCCAGTCTGTATATACTCAGTTCCTGGTTTTCACATTCTTTTTCCCTCAGCCCTCTGTTCTGATTATGTACTGGAGAGCAGTCTTTGTTCCATTGATTTCTGTCTGTCTGCCAAAGGATGAAGTTTGCTCATCTCACACACACGTCTGTCAGTGCTGCACCAAGGGTCAATCCCGCGAGAGGCAAATTGAAGAAATGAAAACAAATAAGTTTTAAAATAAAGTGACAATAATGTGCAGTAGCATAAAGATTGCTCTGGGCTGCTTTTGAGAAAGACAGCTAATGACTGGCCCTGTTGGATGGAACGGGAAGGGTGCAGGGGGAGAGGGCGGGAGGGAGCTGGGGGCAGCGGTGAGAGAACAGGGCGGCCTCCTCCTCGCACTTCTGGTGCTGGGCAGGGCTCGGTGCAGGCACAATTCTGTGTGTTTACAGTGGGTAAAAGACCCCTGTAAAAATCAGGTTATCTGGGGATCAGAGCCCCATTAGCCAGGGTGCCAGAATCAGGCCCAGGAGTATTACGGAGTTTCGCTGTGTTCCATGACACTGCAGGCATTAATCTTTTAAATTCGTCAGGAAAAAAAAGACAACCAAAAAACAACCTACAACTGCAGAATTTTTCCAAATGCCCTTTTTTTTTTTTTTTTTTTTTAATACAAAGTTTTATTTTTCAAATAAATGATCCATGCATTAAAATGTCCACAAACAAGCACACATGTGAAAATGTATTTACAAGGACAACTGGTAGAGTGTGTGTGTGTGTGTCTGTGTGTGTGTCTGTGTGTGTGTCTGTGTGTGTGTGTGTCTGTGTGTGTCTGTGTGTGTGTGTGTGTGTGTTCAACATCTACAAATCCTGGCCTAATGCAGTTGAAGCATTCAAGTCTCTTTTAAGATTGTAATTGAAGTAACATGATATAAATGTAAACTTTAGCTTAGAGCACACAGAGCATACAAGACAGTTTGACACCTTCATTTCAGCAGTAAGAAATTACCATTGTCTCTTGTTTCTTGCTTCTAGCTTATATGACCAAGCCAAAAAGTAATTACACAATTAGGGTTGACATACTGGTTCCTGTAATATTTCTTGCTGTAGTTTTTTGGTGGCTTATTTCTACTTCAGATTTTCCAGTCCTTTGTAATTCATACCAAGATGTCCATTTTCATTGCAACAAATTTACTCATGAAGATTGCAAGTCTTGCATAATTTAATGATGAAAAAGCAGCTTTTCATTTTCTCCAAATGTAGTTATTTGTAGATTAAAGATAAACATTTGTGGAGCTAATATGGTTTTTGTAAGAATTTTGTCACCAACTTGAACACTGAATTGTTATGTGAAGGAATGGAAAAGTGTGTAAATAATTACAGGATTAGGCATTTTAAAAAGAAGGATGTACAGTACTGTGCAGCTGCTGATCAGGAAGGGAAGCAGTCTCCATAGGTCAGGTAACACTTAGTTTGCTGCATTCTACATGTACAGAGAGGCAGTCATTGATGTTTTTTCAGTTCTTGAAGCCACTCAGTAGTACCAGTCAGTGTCTCTCAGGCCCTCGTTCCCTCTCCAGGTATTCTAGAGCAGGTCAGATGCAGAGCAGCCCTACCACCCACCCAGTCCTGGGCTCAATTTGTTTCCCAGTCTGTTCCGTATTTCCAGGGTGTCGCACGCCGTTTCCAAGTCTTGTAATTCTGTACCTTAGGACTTGCCCTCTCCAGGAATATTGTGGGACAACTGTGCATTATCTCCTGCTTAATTGTGTGGTTCTGCTTCAGACTTGTCCAGAATGATGTAAGAGCAGTAGTATATGGTGTTGTTCTCTGTTCTTTGGGTTTTTTTGATTTAACAAAACCCCTCATCCTAATTCTGTGCTTTTTGACCATTCCTGCACTGTGCCTTAATCCTCAGAACAGAATGATGATGGGATGAAGATCCTGGGTGAGTTTGTAGGTGCAGATTTGAGTTGTCCATGGCTTCTGCAGCTAAAGTGGCTGTTCAGATCCCTTGTTGTGTGGTTTCCTTGCTTTTGATCCAGACACAGGAGCTTCATCTCATCCTGGAGCCGAGTCTGTCATTTTATAAAATACAATGGAGGGCTGGGAAGGAAGTATAGTGAGTTTGCTGGTGACAAGCCAAGTGGAGGGGGGTTGCCAAGTATTAATCATTTGTATAAAGCTGCATCCACTCTTCAGCCAAATGAATCTGTTCTGCCTTGGTTTCTCACAGTGACAGCATCAAGATTTTGGTAGTTTTATAACAGAGTTGTCTTTTTACGGTGCTCTTTAAATTCTTTCCATCGCCTTGTGTGTCGAGTGCCCTTAGGAAGGGACTTTGTACTTCCTTGAATTTCCCTGAACGAGTTTCCCAGTTAGGGCAGATTGTACACTTACAGCTATAAAACAGACTTTGTGCTGTTTAAAATTAATTCTTTCTCTCCCAGCCCTCCTCTCTGAGATGTCACTGGGTTGCAGTATCTTCTCTGCAAATCAAGGCTGGAGACTTTGAGCAGCTCTCTTACAGGGAACATTTCTACAGGGAAAGACAAAAGGAGAAGGATGCTGCTTGTAATGGGCTACTGCTGTTTCAGCCAGTTATTCTTTTAACTAGAAAATGAGAGTACACATAGAGGCTATTAAATCATTAATTACAGCGTGTACTTCTTTCTCTAAACACAGACAAAACATGGTTAAGAGGTAACAGAAAGAAATAACTTTCCCTTATTTTGAAACTAAGTGCAGGATGTGAGGTATTAAGCAGGAACCGTGCACAAAGTTGTATTTTTTTTCTGATGGAGTTTATACCAATTTTCCTTAATTATTCTTGATGTTTTGCCCATTATACCATTAGCTTCTTCGGAGGACAAAGATAAGTTGCCAGTATCCACAAGAGCGAAGTGTGAAAGCATTTAATTATTGATATCTTAGTAACCAAGGTTCCAAAATGACGTTGTCAAAATCCATAATGATCAGACAGAAAATGTATCAGCTTGTTGTTGAAAAATATGTCTCAGACTGTGTGGGATCAGAACATGCACAATTTCAAGAAAATAAACCACCGATTTCCTGCATTCCCACTATGTAACAGCTTTACCCAGTATTTTCTGCACTTGAAAATTCTTATTGTTAATGTTCTCCTCATTCTTCATTTTAATTTTAGCCTTTCCTTGATTGTTAATCTCATACATACGTTTCACTAAATGAACTCCTGTGTTCTCACGGGGCGGATCTGTAAATCAGTTAAACGGTCAAGCAGAGCCTCACGTTATAATGGTCCATGTTCTCCATCTCTTTAAAATACAGGTTTCATTAACAGAACAGAGCTGTTTAATACATATTTTCTTTGTATCTTGAATTAAGGATTTCTTTTCTTCCTCCTGCAGAAGGCTGTGGGAAGGGTACACAACTCATTCCTGCACACAGAATTCCTGGTTGCCACCCTCTGGTGCAGGAGCCGGGGCTGGAGGGGCTGGGGGGAGGCAGAGCAGCACCCAGGAGGAGCTGGAAGGGCCCTGTCAGGATTTTGTGGCTGGCTGTCCTGCTGCTGGCACCGTGCCCTCCTGCCTGGGCAAGGGCAAAGGCTGGAAAGCCTTGGTGCAGGAGGAGAGGGCAGCTCGTGGTGGCTTTGCCAGCGTGGTGTCCCAGGGATTGGCACCTGGCAGGCTGTGCTGTCACCCCCTGCAGCAGAGCTTTGGGTGTGAGCCTTTCCCAAGCCCAGTGTCACAGCCCCTGGGATCTCAGCCATGCCCTGTGTTCCCAGAGCTGGGCTGACACAGGTTCCAGAGGGCAGCTCCACTGAGGTGTTGCTCCTCTTCCCCCTCCTGTAGCAGAGCTGGGCTGTGCCTGCTGCTGGGCATGTGGTAGCTGAGACCTCAGGGAACAAGTCAGTTTGTAAACAAATAAACCAAAAAAAGTTACCTGAATATATATTGAAATAATTAAAAGTTACTTGAGTGTATATTTAGTCTACAGCCAAATTAAAAAAATAAAATAAAACTCCCTTGCTGAAGTGCTATTTACCATTAATATATTTAATTAAAAGATACTTCTGTGTTCCATTTTTCACTCTCTCACAGGTGCCAGAGCTTTCATGTTTATTAATAGCATTAGATGAAATAATGCAGATGTTTGATTTCAAACACTGGGATGTGTTGCAGGTTAATCTTTCTAGAAGGATACACTAACACTATTTTGGTTTCCTTTGTGTCATGAAGTGTTTTATGAACTACTTTCAAAATAGGGATACTAGTGTAAGAAAAATTACATTTCAAGTCTACTTTTGCTTTGAAGGGTTTTTTTTTTCTAATTCTGTTTCTCGCAATGGATCTTAATGTGTAAAATATCCCTATAAAATCCTTATATTACAGGGTATGCATTTCACAAAGCTATTTAGGATTCTTTTCTTTCATAGAAGTAGAGGTTTTACTTTCTTTATTCAGTGATTATGTCTCAGAGCTTAAAAAGCTCAAACGTGGGTATTTAATTTGTGATGTGGTGCTCTTTCTGAACTTGCTGCTGTTACAGGTACAGAGGGAAGCTTATAAAATCAGAGGTCACTGCTGCAATAGCCATGTGCAGATACTGCAAATGCATGTCAGAGGTGTTTTTATACAGCAAGTAGTACAGCAGGTAATTGGAATTTTTTTTTTTTTTTTTGCTTTTAGCAAATAATGTTCAAGAATTGTGATTTATTTAATTTTTCTTTAAAAATACCAAACCAAACCAACAGGTAATTGATGATGCCCGTGGAATGTTTATGGACATCTCTTCAGCATTTCCCTTCACCAGCCCTGTTAGAAAAATGCTCTCATAAAATTATGAGTTCTTTGCTTTCTTTCCTACTGGAATGTCAGAATCAGCTCATTTATCCAGGATAATTTTTTGCATACCCCCCCGAGGCTTGCTTTCTTCATGGTCTCCTAAAGGAATAGCACAATGTACTTCTCACCAAAAGCCAACATGGCCCTTGTTTATTAAACTTCATCCCTTTTCCCTACCTCTCCAGTTTTCTTTGAACCTGTAGTGTCTGGAAGAATTGTAATTGATGCCGTATGGGTAATGCTTTGTGATAAAGGAATGGGCTGTTCATAGAATCTAACAGCAGTTATCATTTCTGCGTTATTTCTTGTGTTTCCTTTGATGTCCAGTACCTTGACAGAGTGCAGGGGTATTAAAACAACTCTTTATGTCTGAACCTACCATTATTCTTTATGTTTATTGCAGTAGTAACCAGAGGCTCTGCTTGGAACTGGGGTCCCTTTGTACTAAATACAGGACATGGGCCTTGTCTTGAAGAGGTCACAGCATAATTTAGTCCACATTAGTTAATTTTCTCTAAATAGTGCCTTTTTTCTTACTCACCAAAAATGAAAACAGTTTATATAACATCACATTGTGAGGTGAGGTAGAATATTTTGACAGTGCCCATTGCCTCAGCAAAACTTGCTGCAGGGTTTTCATGCCGCGTTCAGCAGTTCATTACCTGGCTGTAAAACTCTGGACTGAATTCTGGTAGAAGACAGTTTGAAAATCCTTTGTTAACTGCTGTCATTTTTTAGCCAATTCAAAATGATTTGCCTATTCAAATCCTGAAATTTTAATTTCACTAAGAGCTGGGCATTTTACGCACGTATGTCTTTGAAAAATCTCAGCTTCAAGGGAAAAAGGTAGTATTCTAAATTACACAAATAATGAATGGTTGTGTTCATGCAGTTTATAAAAAAGGACCTTAATTTTTATAAACCATCATGTTTCAGATTTTGCTGTGAAAATTGAGTAAAGTATGGGAAGTAATTTTTTTTTTTTCAACAAAAAAGCCTATCATGTATGGCAGTACAAAATCACTAATCACTGCTGTTGTCCTGGATTTGGCTGGCATGGAGTTAATTTTCTTCCTAGTAGCCAGTACAGTGCTGTGTTCTGGGTTTTAGGATGAGAATAATGAGGGTAACACACTGATGTTTTGGGTGTTGCTGGGTACTGCTCACTTGAAGTCAAGAGCTTCTCAGTGTCCCCTGCTCGGCCAGCCAGGAAGGGCACAAGGAGCTGTGAGGGAGCCTGGCCAGGACAGCTGGCCCAAACTGGCCATGGGGATGTTCCATGCCATAGAACATCAGGCTCAGTGTGTAAACTGGGGGGGTTGGCCAGGATTGTTGCTTGGGTAGAGGCTGGGTTGTTTTGGGGTTTATATTTTTCTCTCTGTTTTCATTGTGTCCCTTTCCACTGCATTATATTATTATTATTATTATTATTATTATTATTATTATTATTATTATTATTATTATTATTATTAAGATTATTATTATTATTATTTCAGTTGTTAAACTGCTCCTAACTCAGGGGTTTTACCTTCTTTCTGAGTCACCTCCCATCCAACCCGAGCAAGTGGCTGCGCGGTCCTTGGGTGCCAGCTGAGGTTAAAGCACGAGGTGTGAGCCCATCCTGGGGCAGCTCTGGGTGGCTGAAGGCTCCTTGCTCATGGCCAGGCAGTGCAGGAGGCCAGTGGTGGCACCACACAGCTGTCCCTGCTCTCTCCACACCTTTCCCTCACAATGAACCTGAGCTGCAGCATGGGGGGCTGTTCCTCCTGCACCCCTTAGAAGGCAGGTGGAGTGAAATAGGCTGGAATCAGAGTGTTTCTGTTGAGAGCTGAAATCCATGTGATGATGGATTTATCAGTGGTGTTAGCATCACAGAAAACCTGGAAAAGTTCAAGTGTTTGAGTCAGTAAGGACCAACATTTCTGACAACAAACACGCAGACTTATTGTCACCTTTGTCACACGCTCCTTCTGACATGAGGGGACCTCCTGCAGCACTTGCAGATTATGCACACTGTATATTGATTTCTTTCTTTCATAGATACTTTCAATACATGAACAATAACTGCACTTGTCTATCTTATTACTACAGACAATTGTAAGGAATTTCTTAAGCATTAATTAATTATAACATCCCAATGTGAAAGCCAGATTCTGCATTACTGTGCAATTCCATTAAAATCAGCAGAACTGCTTTTAAACCTACAGGGAACTTGACCCAAAGGTGTATAGTGGAGCTTATTGGTTATTGCAGTAATTACAAAGAAAGAGAAGGTGAAAGGAATGAAATGGGTTGGCTGAAATCACTCAGCAAATCAGAGCTTGGAAAAAACTTCAAAACTCTCATAACAGATTTTTTTACTGCTGTCTCACAAACTCTGATCTCTAGTTGGGTCTTCTTAAGACTTCTGACTATAGTAATGTAATGTAAAAAGTATTATTTTTTTATTCCAAGTTTTTCACAATTCATGGAGCAAAATCTTCAGGCTGTCTGTGGAGGACACCTAACAAGTGTTACAGCTAAACTCCATCTCCTTTCTGCAGTTAAAGCTTCCTTCAGTCAGTTTCAGAAAAGAAGAAAAGGGCTCTTTTGATAATAAAATGGCACAATGTATTTTTATGTTCATGCTTTTTAAAAATACAGCTATGCATCAAAAGTTATTTCACTTTCATTCTTTGTAAGAATTACCGCTTAATTACCTGGGTGTCTCCAGGAGTATTTGGGACAAAGTTTACTGGGTAGATAGTGTACAGTGGTGGTTTTAGTTGAGAAACTTTTACTAAATAAGTCTGTGTAGAAGTTAATTTTCAGTGAACCTAACAGTGACTGGAGTATTTGGCAGCAGAAAAAAAAATCATCTGTCTGGTATTTTGCCATGTGTCTTTTGCTCCTGTGGTCAGGACTCTTAAAGAATGCTGAAAACCGAGGAAGAAGATAGGACCTTTCAGTATCCAAAAGGCAGATTTTTTACAATATCAATTAAGGAAATACTGGTTCTCCCACAGTGAACCTAAAGGTGAATTATAGCCAGGTAGGAAGTGGAAAATTGTGCAGTCCCCTGGTGTCCTTACAATTTTATTACAGAATTCAGAGTGATGTCTAAGTTAAAACAAGATGCCCATTTTTCCATGACTTCTCAGGAACATTTTTTTCCTTTGACTTACGCTTAGTATTTTCAAGCAGACCAATTTTACTATTCATGCAATTTGAGTAGAGGGAGCAAAGGAGGGGCTAAAAATAGATCTTATAATGGAACCTGTGTATGTTCTTAACCATGGTGAGACACTTATCTGTCCATTATGTTGTTGACTAACGTTAACTTCTGTGCTGGCTTTGTAATGTATTGCATTAAGCTAAATGAAGCTATTGTGTGATGTATCAAGACACAGTCACGTAGCTTCGCCTGGCCATTTGCTCTTGTTAGAATTGTATGTGATGGACTTTAATAGCTGTGAAGAGCTTGTGGAGTTACTCAGATCAGCGGTGTGTGGGTTTGTGCCTCCTCCTCCTGCAGTCCTCCTGTGCTCCTGGCTTGTCCCAGCCCCATGGGAAGTGCACCAATCTAGCAGAAACCCCTCTGAATAGCTGTGCTTGTAACAGGTCCCTGAGTCATAAATTCACCTTTTGGGTCAGTAGGGTGGATTTGGGGGCTGGTGTTGACAGGGTGCATGGAGAGAGCCCTCCTGTGTGTTCTCAGTGCTGCAGGACAGGGTGGTCTCGCCTGCCCCCAGTGCAGCCCCAGCCTTGGGGACACCCGACCCTCCAGGGGCCTGGGCTGTGCCCTGGGCTCTGTGAGCAGGGAGAGGAAAGGCATGGCTTGCCTAAAGAATTTCTGTTATGTGTGTGTATATGTGTTAAAAATCTGTAAACAAGTATTTACATGGATGCTCGGCTGGCTCCAGGTAGGGTTTGCAGAGAGACGTGGTATCAATACTCTGCTGTCTCAAAACTCCTCTCAAATCAAGGTAACACCCAGTGGTTCTTAGTGTTTTAACATAAGTAGCAGTAATATCCTGGACCATGCTTTGCAAAAGTCCTTAAATACAGTTTTAGGAAATGCAGGCTGTGGGAAGAGGCAGCCACGTGCCTAGGCTGCAGCAGAGTTCTGCTTTTTGTGCAAATGCTGAATTCTTCTTTCTGAAATTTCATTATGTTTTGCAAACAAGGCTGTTATGTATGTTACATTAAGGGATGTATTTTATTCATAAAGCTGTGGTTCATATGCGCAGTTTTCTGTTCTGCAGCATGTACAAAAAATCTCTTCCTCTCCCCTTTATCAAGGTTGCAGTAGGAAAGGCTGATACCCATTTTTTATCAAGGTAGATCGTGATGCAACTGAGATAAGCAAGAAAATTTGATATTCAGAGATCAAACTGCCTTTCTTCCTTGTGGCACAGTGTATGTGCTGAGTGAGCGACCCTCTGCCCCTCCAGATGAACTCCTATGTTGTGCAGTGTAATATGTGCTGTGATGCTGGTCATCCAGAAACTTGAATTTTATGGTTTACATTTTTTATTTGGTTTTAAGTTTGCTCTCATGCTGTAATGGTATATAATGACTTGGTATTTCTTTTTAGTTTTGCTTTTTTTTCCCCACTGAAAAAAAAGTTATTTCTTTAAATGATTATTTAGAAGATTGAAAAATAAGTTTCTTTAATATTTGTGGGCACATTTCTGTTGCTTTCTCAGTGGTGGTTCTTTAATGACAGCATGACTGGTTACTTTTAGAAATCGTATGAAAACCAAGTGCTCCTCAGCCTGTTGCCAAGCATTGTTCTTCAGTGTGTTTTACAAGAGGTACTTTTCTTGTTGTTTTTCATGTTAATAACATATTATTTCTGCAGGCATGTTCCTACTTATTTTCTGCCTTAAGGGAAATGTTAGTTCATGAACAAAATACATCTATTTTTAGATCAAATGATCAATACAAACAAAGCAGAAATGGTGCAAAAAGCGTGCCTGGACACATTGGTGCGCGTTCAGCCCCACGCACGGTGGCTCTGTAGGGGTGTAACTGTGCCAGGGAGGGCTGCAAATCCTCTGCCAGTGAGGCTGAGGGGTCTGGGTGGTGCTTACAGCATTCTGCACCTATCAGCCTGGCACTCCTCAGGTTGTACACCTCCTTTCACGACGGGCTCTTGTTAACAGAGTTTTCATTTCAAGCTTTGGCAGGCTCGTGTGCTTGACTGAAGGAACTTTCAGCTAAGTTTCTGAGCAGAAGGTGGTTTATGGCATAATTGCTCTATATGTTGATGCATGTTTTATCATAATTGTCTTACATTGTTTTAAATAAGAGAACTAGAATAATAGATGTGGCAGAAAGTGGATTTTTTTTTTGTTCTATTATTTATGATGCTAAAAATTACCCAAAATATAAGTATCTTGTGGGCAAAAAGAAAAAAAAAATATAGAGAGAGATTTAGTTCCAAAAGTGGCTTATTTATATCAATCTATACAATGAACCAGCTAATAATCCTTAGTGTAGAGAGGTGCAATGCTTTTATACCGTTTCCCCCTTTTTTATGAATAGAATTGCACAAAAAAAAGTTCCCATTGTGTAGTACTGTGAGTTTTGTACAACCATCTTTTATCAACAGATGGCAACCAGAACATGAAAAATAATTAAAAAATAAAATGAAAAGAAACCCAGAATGAATTAAAGTGCTTCTTTGCGTTCTGATCTGCATTTTTGGTTTAGAATTTTTATGGTGAATTGCCATATTATCTGTTATATCAGTTTACAATGAGGCTCCTATCAGACATAAAACAGATTTATAATACCATTAAAACACAATATCAAAGAATGAATAAGCAATTCAATAAAATTACAATAACACAAAGATAAAATGAAAGCCTTTTCAATAACAGTTTTATGCAAGAACATTTTGCAGATAAATATGTGTTTATAGATCTTTTAAATGCACATTTATTATACTGCTCCTAATAGAGCCACAGGGGTTAATTTTTTCTGTGTGTTGTCTTTTATAAGTGGTTCAAAAGCCAGCTGCAAAACTCTTCAATAGATTGTTTTGTATCTTTGAATTGATTTTGGTAAGGGGAGCATTTACAGTACTACAGTATGGTTTGTACGTACACGCGAGTCAATACGAGTGTGCCGTGTGTGGCTGTGAGCCACAGACACCCTTATTAGAATCAAGGCAATTCCAAGCAAAAAGAGAAAAAAAGAGCAGATTTTTTTTTTTTTCCTTTCCGAGGGAAGACGTGCGTAGATGCATTTTCATTATTTTATCTTTACTTTAGCATTAAATTTTTAATGGGTTTCTTTTGGACCTGATGGGGAGCCTAAACTTTGGGCTCAGGAGGGGTTATCTGGAGAACACTGTACATGCTGCCTGCATAGTTTTTCTCTCCTGCTACAAAAGGAGAGGGAGGGGTGGAGGGGAAGCCAGCTCCAGCTCATGTTATGTTCCTATACGTGTTATGTCATGCAGCAGTCATGATGTCTGGCTCAGTGGTGTCTTAATTACGCATCCTGTTTACATCCTTTGCTTTTAATTTCGGCACGTAGTTCACCAGCCTCCTGTAATCATTGCCGTCCTTTCCAATATGGTCAGTGTGGCAGGAAATAGGAGATCTTACGTAAAGCCTGTGTAGCT
>VYXF01008920.1:254740-257240 GCA_013397295.1 Polioptila caerulea | reverse complement strand
AGGGTATTGGTGGGACTTGTGGGGCAATTGTCTGTCTCTAACAAGGGTCCTCCTTAATGATAAGATCCTAAAAATAAGATTCTGTATGTGCTGTTTGACTGTAGTCTAAAAGAGGTAACATGATAAAAACTAAGGAATCGTATTTTTGTAAGTTTAGTGATTCTAGCTGAGTTGTGGAGTTAATGTCCTAGAAGATTATTTGTATAAGTGCAGTTTGCATCCTTGGCTGGTTTGAAAAGAAGGAATAGGTGAGGATGGTCCAGGTCACTCTGTAGTAGTACTTGCCTGGTGCCTGTTTGGCTCCTATTTCTGCTGAGGATTTCTGGACATTACAAACTCAAACTGGAGAAGTTATTGGTCTGTGTATCTTTCCTCTTTTCAATGTGTGTTATTAAGAAGCTAAACTTTGTAATAAAGAAGTCTATTTGAAAGAATTGTGCTGTGTTGCAGGCATACTTCTGTGATGCATTAGGAGGATAACATGCACTATTGCAACAGTAAAAGGCTGCCTTGCCAAATGTACTTGAATTTTATTAAGTCCTGCCATCTGCTTTCTTTGTAGTATCCTTAAGTTCATGAGAGAAAGATCTAGGTGTTTTCCATCTTTAACAAATGCCTTTCAATTCCTATTGTTTGTTTCTGTTTCTAGTATTCCTTTGTTGCTGCTTCTTATTGATGCCCAGATCCCTTGAGCTTCTCAGTGTAGCCTTGGCCAAGGAGAACCTCGTTGTTCTCAGTTGCTCTCTGTGTAGCATCAGTGGGATCTGTCATCAGGGAACTGTTCCAAGCCACTTCAAAGTTTGATCTGAAATATTTCCCACATTTTCCCTGTTGCAAAAATTTTCTAGGCCGCTGGAGAGGCTCCATTTTGTCCAGGTTGCTTTTGGATGAGCAGACAAAGTACTTTGCAAGGACAGCAGGCACTGTGTGTTTATGTGAGAGAACTCGACGCTTTTCCTTTGTTTTAAATGCTTTTTTAATATTTTAGGGCTTGTCTACAGAGAGAGATTATATCATGTTATGGTAGGGTAGCAATTTAAAGTAGCAATTTTGAAATGAATTAAATTAATTCAGAATAAAACATTCCTGTTCTGGCACAAATTAATCATGAATAATTAATTACAAATAATTAATGAGAAGCAACTATTTGGTATTTACAAGCCCTTAACAGTTTTAGTTCTCTCTCAGCATCTCTGTCAGAGATCTGTTTACTGGCAGCAGCACATCAAGCCTGTGTAAGAGCAAGTAGAACAAATTAAAAAATGAAGGTATATAGATTTTTGTATTGTAGAATCTTTGGGGACTGTTCTACCCAAGGAGGTTGAAAGCACAGGTGGTTTTGCTCGCTGTTGGTTTCGCAGTTTGCCCACAGTGAAGGCCTGTAGTTCATTGTGGGCTAGCTGTCCAGTGTTTTGCTGTAGGAATGGGATGACTGTTTTCTGACTGTGTGTGGGCTCTTGTCAGGGTGTGTTGTGTGCTGGGGGCCGAGTGGGGCTGGGTGCTGGCCCCTGCCAGGGACTCGTGGGGCCAAGCAGCCGAGTGCCACAGTGGCCTTTTCCTGCAGCTGGGGTGCCAGTGCTTTGAGTAGCACTGCTGGGAGCCTCTGCCAGGAAAACACGGAGAAGGAAGGTATCATGAGCATTAGGTGGTGGAAGGCTGTGTGTGGGCAGGGCAGTTTCAGCCACAGGCTGTGAAGAGGCTCAGGCCAGTGGCACAGAGCTCCTCAGTGCCCGGGTGGGTGGGCGCTCGTGGCGTGGAGGAGCAGACAGGAGTCTGGACGTGCACATGTGGACATGGACACAGCGTGCTCTGCTACAGATGGGAGGGTGCAGGAATGGGGTGTATGTGCCACTCGGAAAAGTACCCCAAGACAACCAATATCCTGACAGTTGGCGTGTTGTCATCCTTCCCAGAACCCCTCCCCAAGCGTAAACCTCCTGGCAGTAGACAGAGGGCTCATACATTTCCTCTATTGTTGCTTTATTAAAGATACAATAAACTCTCTCCGATTGTATCTGTTTGTTGTAATGTCTACCAGCACTGCATTCAGACAGGCGCTTGTGTGTAGAGGTGGAAATGAAGTATAAACCTGATTCCATTGTTGGGATGTGCTGCCAACACAGCACTTAACCACCACCCACCACTGACAAACAGTCTGATGGTCACATCTGCACGTCAGTCCCATAAAAGGAAACCCTGAGACTGTCAGAGTGTGAGGCAGAGCATTAGTGATTTCAATTCTGTTTTATTTTCAACTTGAAATGGAGGAAAACAGACAAAAAACAAATAAGAAAGCTAAACAGTTGCGTGAGAGCTAGCAATTTGCTGGGCTCCAAGTGACAGACACTGCATTATCATAATTGTCTCTTCTACATGATAGGACAGAAAAATAATAATGTCATTTTATTTATAGCTGGGGTGCCCCCTTTATGAGAGTCATACAAGTTTCTGCCAAGTGGAGTAGGTCAAATGACATCTTTTGATCAGGCCTGTCCAAAGA
>VYXF01008920.1:169740-249740 GCA_013397295.1 Polioptila caerulea | reverse complement strand
TCAAGATTTGTAGTGCTTCAGGAGCATTGGGAGGAGCAGGACTCTGCTCCCCTTTTTACAAACTGAGTTTAGGTATGCTGTGCGCAACAAAAGTGGTGGAAAACCCATAAATTGATCCTGCAAGTCGTGATCGGGGCTTATTTTCCTTCTTTTTCTTCTAAGCCCAGATGAATTCCTCCTGAAAGGCAGCTCACGCTTCCGCTCTGTCCATTTCTATGCATGCTTACTGTTTTACACATCAAACAGGGTTATGTGTGCTTTTCTAGTAACGCCTGCTGAAGCATGGAAAGGATCAACATTTCATTTTCATTACATTTCATTTATTTCTCTATTTTGGAGGAAGGGTTCCATGAAGTATAAGACAGACATAACCAAAATAAGTTTCTCCAGCAGGTGAAAGGCATTGGTAGCTAATGTGTCTCCTCCTAAAGCAGCTGAATTGCAAGTCACAATCAGAGATGTAGGAAAAAATGTCTGCTTGGTAATGTCCTTTGCCATGACAAAGTACAGTCACAGGAGTAGCAAAAGGCTAAAAGAATGGCCAGACAAAGACAGATCATCAGTTTGCCTTTAGTTTGAGACTCCTGCAAAACTGTTACTTGAAAATACCTACACTGAATACAGGAAAACAGAGATTGCCATCTTACATGTGTATTTAGTTTTTGGTTATATTATTTCAAATGTTATGTAGCTATAATAGCATGAAATAGAAACCCCTACCTGATACAGAGAGAGATATTACATCACTGCTGTTACAGTGCTCTGCTGCAAAAGGACTTTTAAAGGATTTCTAATGATAATGAAAATATTCTGATACAGCATTAAGGATTTCACTACTGAAATGTGTTTAATGTAAATATGCTGTCAGATACCCTTCAAGTAATTGACAAGAGCAGATGATTAGCAGTGTTCTCAATAGTGTTTTTGCATAATCTTACATTTTGAACAGAACTCTTCAGCTGCTTTTTATTGTCAGTGCTCTGCAATCAGTAATACTTTTTCCTTGACATTTACTTTGTCATTATAAATCTTGTAAGTGGTCATTTAACTTGTTCAGTATGCATGTAAGAATATCATTACTAACACGTTTGAAAAACGTCTTCCTGTTGAGGAACTATTGTGAAAGTAAACTTAAAAAACCCTAAATGAAGTAGGTTGATGAGTGAAATAAATACCTGTCTGTGAGCATTTTCAGGCACTTTTCAAGGATGATTTTAAAATCTCTCTCTTATTGAGCATTCACTCTTAAGTCACCAAATTCAACATGGTTATTGGATTTTTTTATCTGTTACTTTTTTATTTTAATACTGTTGTTCAGTTATGATCATTTACATCTGACTGACCAAAATTAAAATCTTATGATCCATAAGCATTCATAATTACATACTGCATGTAACATTAATAGTCAATATAATAAACCTTCATCTTTATTGAAGCATCTCTTGTTTCTACAGCAGTTCTTTAATCTATCTCAATAGATTTCTAGTGTACAGCTCATATAGATTTGGTCAGTGACAAGGGTTAGAGTAGTCTTGTAGAACATTTACTTGTAGCTGTGAAAAGCCCACATTCATCAGAGGATTAGGTCGATCAGATTGTACCAGGATCAATGGGAGGACTGTGTGATCCCTCTTAGGCTGTAATGTGTTCACCTTCTTTGGAGAGAATTCACATACACACACATTTCTCTGTCTTAAAGCCATTTATCTCAGAATGTCAAATTGCAATAATTAACCATTATTGATCTTAAATTCAATTAACTTCATTAACACAGGTCATGATGAGGGTGCTGGTAAGGGAAAGGCTTTGACAAGTGTCTTTTCTTATATGACATTGAATGTTCACAATCATGGCTATAAACTATTCATACTGTGCACAGGAACATCTTTTAAAAATGACAGGAGTTTGGTTGGTGGCTCTGAAGCGACATTTTAATCCCCTCCCCCTCGTCTCCTCGTTCTCAGGGTTTTCCAGCAAATTTTCTATTCAGGAATCAGTGAACCATTTGTTTCTAGCACATTATCTTAGTGTGGCATTATAGCAAACCCCACCTATTCAAATACCCTTCTGTTCAATAGGTACTGGTAGATAGAGGCTCATTTACAACAGTGTATATTAGTATAGCTAGCAAATGAGTGAAATGAATATTCAGTGCTTCTTTTTGCTCCACATACAAAACAAGCTGGGGCCATCTTGTAGAGGTAATCCTGAGAATCTCTGCTTGCTTCAAGTCCTAAGATTCATATTGCAGTCAATAGTTGTTTTTCTTAAATGAGGGCTGAATAGCAACTGTGAAAGGACACAAAGCTTTGTTGGCCCACACTGAGCTCCTTTCTTAATAGAGGAACTTCATTATAAGCACAAGTTCACAATAGCTGAAATTGTGATTGAAATCATTTGGATTTCTACTATACCATTCATACAGATGTATAGAGTTTATTGTAAGGAGGCACTGCAGCCAAAATAGCTATTGAATCTACTGTAGAAAGGGCTTCAATGGGAGATGCAAGTTTGCAACAAAATGAAGGATCAGGCTGAAGGTCTTTTGGTACATTTTGAATGTCTTAAGTAGTCATGATTATTTACAAATAAATCACCATGTAGAATGACTTGCTGTAATGTACTGAAGTGTTTTAGGTTAAAACTTGATTTTTAAAAATTTCACAGCAAAGATGGCAGCTCCAGACATGTGTGTTAATATTAGTACAGCTAAACACAAATAATGCACCAAATTCTGGTTACTGTAAAACTTGTAAGATGTGGACAAATTAGGAGCAACCAAATATGTGGGATGATTACAGAAAGTAAGGTGCAAGATTTTTTTCTTGGTGTAAAAAAAAAGGCTAAAACATAATCATAACACTGAGAAATGTGCATAAAGAGAAAAGGCAACATCAGTTTTGTTCAGAAACAGATTTTCTGTGACAATTAAATGGTCATTTTGTCACTACATTTGCTATTTCCACTCCACTATACAAAGCATTTACTGAGAAGAGGCAGGGCAGAAGCAGAATGGTTTGATTACTGCATTTGAAGAAACTGAAGTTCCCTTACAACATCTGTTTGCTCAGTGAAGGATTATAATAATTACGAGCTATTAGAGCCATATTGAGAACTTCTATGCTCATGGCTGCTTATCCCAGAGTTGGCTGTGAATCCTGTATTAGTTTGTGGAATGCCCTGTGTGCTTTTCAGTGATTAAAAGATGCCACCCAAATGTCTGGTATCAAGCAGAGATTGTGTCACTCTGTATTTTGGTACCAATTCATACAGAGAATTTGGCTTCTTCTTGCCAGGATGTTGACAGTGACTTTTAACTAAAAAAGAAAACAAATCCCAAAACAAACATTTTTTTTTTCTTTGAATATTCTGGTAAATATTTTTGTCCATTTGAGGAAATAGTAATTCTGTGCTTAGAAAAATTCTACAGAGTCCAAAGAACAATTAGGGTCAAATCATGGAGCATTTTTTCTCTGCTGCTGAACTCCTGTTTCACTGACTCCCACTGTCACATGTGCTTGCATGGAGTGGGACTCTCTAGCAAGTCTGTAGTACTTCACACCAAGCAACTGCCTTGGAAACCAAGGAAAAGCCACTTTTGTCTAACTTAAGAGTGGATCACATTTTTTCATGTTGAATAATTTATACAGCCAGTATAGGTGGGGGGTTTTCCTGTTAGTAATGCGCTTGGTCATTGAATTTGTGAAATTTATGTGAAATTTTTGAAACTCTGGGGCTGCTTGTGAGCTGATACTTCAGCAGTCTGTGCCTGGTTCCCCAGTCCCTGGTGGTGTTTCCCCTTTGTGGCTGGGTAGCTGACCCTTAACTACCCCATGGACAGTGAGGAACTCGTAGTCCTTGGAATGTGTTCATGTGTGCCTTTGATGCACTTGGAGGAAGAGCAGCCTTCCCAGGGGAAGATGCAGGGGTGGGGAGGAAGAGGAGGGTGCTACAGGAATGTTGATGAAATGGGATCACAAGACCCTGGACTGAATCAAACTGAGGAACACTTGAGAATTACTGAGTGTTCCTGGTCTCTGTTGGTCATTTGCCTGCTAGGTCTGGTCCATGTGGGGCTTCTGAGAGGCTGGTTACGTGGTGGCAGGGAGGTTCATTTCCTAAGAAAAAAAGAAAACAAGTTTTTTTTCCCACCTTTTTTCAGCCAGAAATTCCAGGCATGTGCCCCATAGGAGCTGTTCAAATCTCTGCTCCTCCAGAGTGCAAAGGGGAAAGGAGATGGATTCCACAAAATACCACAGCAGGGAAAGTCCTTCTGTCATTGTGACAGTGCATAACCTTTCTCAGCCTTTCCACTGGATTACAGTCAGCCCTGCCTTGCTTCTGGTAACCAGCTATGGGCACACACAGTGGAACATGAGCTATGGTGCTTTAGGCAGTCAGTTGTATTGTGTGTGTGTGACTGCAAGTTTAGGTCAAATCCCTTAAAAGCCTATTTTTCCTGGCCAGAAAGGCTCTGAACTCTTGTTCTTATGAAGTTTCTCCTAAGCATGTCATTCACTCCTGACTGTACAAGAATGATACCTGAGGAAAGTCTCTAGAAATCAATACTGTTTTGTTCATTATATGTTTGAGTAATTTGGACCTTGGGTCTCAACCAAGGATCTTTAATCCCTTTTTCTAATCTTTGGATCCCTTCTTATCAGAAAGCTCTTGAAGGTGGCAGGTGAACTCTTCAAGCAAGACATTTCAGACTAATCCTTGTGCAACCCTACCCACAGAAGAGCACACTGCAGTGTGATGTGATCAGGTGCTCCTCTCCACATCAGAAAACAGTGGTGTTATGTTTCAAGGGTAGGTAATTTGAGCAGGTTTTAGAAAAGCCCTGCTCAGCACCTGAATTCAGGGAGTTTAGGCCATAGGGAGAGGGCAGGGCAGGTGCAGTTTTAGAGGAGGGAGGCATGATCCATCATGTCCATCTCCAGCACAGGCCTGGCAGAGTGGGTGTCACAGTGTACCTGAGTCCTGCTGTGAGCACAGAGCTCTTCAGAGGAGCCTTGTGACAATACTTCAGAAACCTGCCCTGTTTTCCCCACTGTGGAAAGAAGTTTGCTGGCAGTCTGCAGGTTCAGCATTCACTGGATCCCAGCAGCTTAACTCGGAGGAGATCTTTATCCACAGGCTCTGGGTTGTGCTGGGTACATGCACCTGTGGGTATTTCACTGGGTGAAATGATTGTTTCAGCTGAAAACTGGCAATTATTTTCAATTATACACATATATTATATTCACATAAACACACTGCCGGGAAACATAGGAACAGAACAGACTCAAGTCATCTTCCCATGTTTAGTGTAAATAGCTGAATTATATACATTAACCTACAGGAATAACAGGCTCCTTCACTTGTCTTCTTGTCTAGCACCAGACAATTAACTTTTAACTTCTTTCCAGGTTTTCAGCTGTAAACTGTGGATAAGAATGTGTCTTCCACAGGGCTGATGTGAAAAATAAAGTACTAATTGAAGCTCTTGAACACCTCAGTTAAATGATGTTGTCCAATAGTGCCAAGTTGTTTCTAAGCCATCATTTCATGTTAGGTTATGCTGTTTTTTCAGGTGTATATTTAGTGACAGAGATAGGTAATACATAAATGTGAGGTTTTCACTTGGTCATTTAAAAAAGATCTAAATAGTGTTTGGTTTCAGAGAACGAATGCCTCCCTTATCAAAATTAGTAGCAGTTTCTGAATGTTTTCTCCATTTGTGAGTGGCCTGTATGACACATTTCTTGTGGCACCGTAAAGTCTAAAGTGAACAGGAGACCTGAGTCCTGTACCGTCCTTTAAACTACACAAAACCCAGGGGAGTTTGGAATACAGTAACATGAGGAGAAGGTGCCTGATGTAAAATTGCTTTGTTCTGTGCTTAGGTGGCCTACACTATAATGACATATAAGCTAATTCCTTGTTATCATCTCTTCACTGTGTGTCCTTGTCCATGTAATTCTCATCTCTTAATACTTACAGTTGATTTGGCCTCTCTGAAGTCTCTCCAAACGTAATACCAGTCCAGGATGCTGAATCAGAGCAGCTGGCTAGCTTCCTCTGGCCTATTTCTGAGCTCTCTGTGGCAGACAGCTGCAGTATTTTCATGAAAAACTTCAAAGTTTTTAGTGCCTAATGATAGCCACCCATTAAACTGGCATCCTATGTCACGTCCATCCAGACCACTTCCCAGTGACTTCATCCTGCACTCTCAATGGCATGAAAAGGCTTCAGATTTATCAACATACAAAAAATACAGCTAAACAAGCATTAATCATGCACATCACATCAAATTAACATGTTCAAAATTAATATTCTTGACCTTGCCAGTGGGCAGAATAATCCGTCTTGCAGTAGGCTCGCGCTCCGGTGCGAGGTACCAGGGACTTGAGCCGACGTGCGAGGGAAGTGCTGACCTCTTCACTTGGAAATAACATTTCTCTCCCATAATAGACAGTCTTGCCTCTATGAAACAGAACCTTTGACCTTTCTAACAGGAATAATGTCCCTGTCAAGGTGCTGGGTAATCAGTATTGCCATGCCCGTTTAGAGACTGTTGTCATTTGCCACTCTTGTAAACAGGGCAGTCACTCCTGCCTCCCATCCTGACTGCCTAATGAGGAATGTGTGAGCATCTCTGCCAAGAAGTGAAGTCTCAAATACAATTTCAGTTACATGGGAATTATCAGTTAGTCTCAGTATAGAAATAGCTCATGTTGTGGGTGAAATGTTTGCCTTTCTGCTGTGAGTGGAAGGCCTGTGGAGTGGGAGTTTTCTAACAGACTAATATAACTCTTTTATATGCCTTCATTTGCATTAGGTCTTTGATTGACTCCATCCACCGAGCTGGTTTTCTCTTGCCTCTGCTCATAAATTTTGTGAATAAGGTTCATTGGCACAGTCAGATCATCTCCATGCTGCTTTTCCTCTGTTGGCTTTCTCTGCCCTGGTGTTGGGACTGAGCCGCCTCTTAACTCCAAATGGTCCCACCAAAACTGGGGACTCGGAGGTTTTTTCAAAGATTACTTAAATATTTAGAAAATATTCTGGTAATTTCTCAGGGGGCTGGTGTCTGATTTTAAACAGAATGGGACAAATATTTAGGAAAAGGCTGTGCACTGCTAGCAGCAGGGGCAGTGACAGGAGCCACCTCTTGTGCAGTGCCCTGGAATGGAGAGTGGGAGTAGGGTGCCAAGGGACTCTCTGGCAGAGCCCTACTCACTGCTCCACGTTTTGCCTAATATGATCCTTTTTCCTTGTTTCTTTATTTACTGTGAATATAATAATGGTCCTGTAAGTATTAGGAGCATTTCTGCTCCTGATCCCATTCTACTGTTATTTTTTTTCAAATGTGAAATATAGATGGGCTCAGATTCTTTAAGGATTGAGAAGTTTCTTTTCTCAAAATTAAATGGTTTGTAAGATGACCCTTTGTATTTCTTGATGATTTTGAATGATGCATAACAAAGTTGATCTAATTTTTTTTTTAATAAAAAAGCCATTTGGTTAAAAGAAAAATATTTCCAAGGAACTGAGTGGTTTTGATAAACTTTTGTAGCTGAGCATTTTTCGTGTGAGAAGAATATTGGAATGTTTTGTTCCTTCTCAAGCAAATAGCATATATGCTAGTTTAAATATACCCCCAGTGAGCTAATTAAAACAAAAGAAAAATTTTTGGCAAGAAAAAGCATAATTAAAACAAGAAATTTCAAAATCATTGAAATGAAATATTTGGATGCATCAAAGCCAAAATATATGGTCTTAGCTGCATTTTTCAGGAAATGAAGGAAAAATCGTGCCTATAATTGGGTTTTGGAGAACAGTAAAATACACCTTGATTGCTGTGGTCTTGTATTTCCAGTCTCAAGGATGTGTGTGTCCAGCATTCCCTTGGGTATTGCCATGGAGTGTTTTTGCTGGTGCTGCTGGAGAGGAGCTCTGGCAGCCTGGGTGGAGGTGGCAGCTGTGGTGCTGGGGAGCCCAGGACATCAGCAGGCACAGCTGCTCTGGCTCCACGGGGGCTTCCTCTGCCTCTGGAGACACCACGGGCTGCTGGTACCTCCCTGCTCTCGTGCAGCAGATCCCTGGTGTCTCTGCAGAGCCAGGTATATGAGTTTATTACTGTCTATGCAATATGTAGATCATTTTGGACAGTGATGGATCACAATTTATTTCCACTGGCAAAGAAATGATCCATAGCTCAGTTATGAAGGTAATTCCCTCTTGTGTGGAAATGAATTGCATTATACCACAGCTTACTGTTATATATTGATATCAAATGTGTTAATTTCATTGTTACCTAGCACTTTAGTTAATAATTATAACAAATATTAATGAGGAATCTGTCTCTGTGGCTGTACCTGCAAGATGTTTCTGAACCCCTTTGAAATTCTCTTCTCTTGAAACTTGAGGGCCACGCCAGGCAACAGCTTTCCACTTTTTGTCAGATACTGTGTCACAGTGACACCACTGCTCAATTTGCAGGCAGTTTGCTGTGGGTTATGGTGCCCTGTGAGATGTAAACTAAACACTTTTTGGAGAACTCTGATTTTTTTTGGTCCTTCATCTCTGGGAAAACAAAACCCAGAACTGCCTAATTTCTTTCATTTCCACTCTTATTAACTTCTGCCACTAGAATTGCCTTTAAAGTTGTTTCTTTTCCCCTCAGACTTTGCTGGTGAGGCATTGAAGAACAGTTTTACAGATGCCCTGCTGTTCAAACATTTATTCTACACTTGAAAAATACCGAACTACGAGTCTTTCTTTTGCCTTTTTTTTTTTTTTTTTTTTTTTTTAACGTTGTAGGGTAATGACTTAGTAGGGATGAGCTGGTGACAGTGCTTCTTATAAACAGTCTGTCCTCCAGGCAGTGAATCACAGTTGAAAACCTTTTTACCATCTCCTCCTGATTTTTTGCTCTTCTTTTGCAGCCTCTTTGCTTTTCCTGTAGGTCCTTCACCAAATGAGAAATTTCTTTGCTGTGGGCCTCCTTGTCCTTATTTCTGCTGCAGTGAGGCCGTTCCCTTCATCTCTTCTCATACAGACCATTTTGTGCCCCTGAGCAAGGTGTGGTGAGGCAGGGACCTTCCACTAGCCCAGGTTTCATCCCTCCTCTCCTCCGTGCAGGGGAAGGAGCAGAAGGAGCCCTTGGAACTGTCATTTTCCCGAAGTTGCAGATTGCTGGGTTAAATTCCACACTGTCGTTTGTGCCTCATTTCCTACATTTCTGGATCAAAGACTGATGTCACAAGTTGGCTTCACAACTTGAGCTTAGGAAAGGGAACAGCTATAGAGGAGGCAGCTCCTGGTTAACACGCAAATATGCTTGATAGTTGGTGAAAAGGGCAAAGAAAGCATGAAAGGTAAATAGATTTACATTTAAATGAGCCGCATGCTGGAGGTTTTCCCTAATGTAAAAGTCACTCTCTAAAAAAGCTGTGAATGTGACAAGTCTTTCAGTTCAAACAAAATTCATAAGACTTCAGCAGTAAGAGAAATAAAAATGTAAAGAATAACACACTAATTAGGGAGCTGGTTCTGTGCCCTCAGTTTGTGTTGGCGAGCAGTGGGTCCAAGGAGGGCTTTCCTTGGTGTGCAGGGATGGAACCCTTGGATTTGGAATGTGATGTGGTGGTGGGAATGGGTGGCACACACTCCAACTGGTGCCCAGCAGCCAGAAAAAACTAAAGACAGGTACACTCAGAGTGCCTTGGTGTGGCACCCCAGCTTGCAGGTGTCAGTGAGGTTTCTAAGGCAAGTAGAGTGGTGATAACTTTGTGTGTTCTTTACTTGGGAAAAGGAAATTATTATGCAGTTTAAAAACAGAGGCAAAGAAACAGAAGTTGTAAAAGAAAATCTGTTTCCATAAGGTGGAATAGGAAAAGGGTATATTTACTTCTGAATCAGAGATTTCATGCCATGATTCCTTCCTTCCATCCTTCCTTATTCAGTAGGATTTGGTGTGGTTGAGAGAGAGGCAGTTAACAGTTGTCTGCACATTATCAATAGTTATCCAAATTTTTTCAGCTTTAGAGAGTAATTTGAACTGCTTTGGTCTCCTTTGCTAAAGTTCTGAAAATCCACCTTTTTCAATTCTATGTGTTGCTTTTGTTACAAGTATTTGCAGGGCAGATGCTGAACCTTTCTTCAAGTTGTTGCTGTGTCTTTGATATATTTAAAATAATATTACTTTTTTCAAAATATTTCGAAAAAACATACAGTAGAGCAAAACAGCACAGCTCTGTTTCATTAGAGTGGTATGCCTGTTTCCAAAGTCTGATCTTTGTACCTTTGGAGCATCTTATAAAATACTTTAACTTAATTCTTTCAAACTCTGTGCTCCCAAATTTTAAAAACAGGACCCTTGCTGCTTGAATTTTCTGCATTGAAATTATCTGAACTGAAATATTTCATCATTACTGTGTGTTGCTCTTATGTGATATGTTTGTGCTTTCAAAGGTTTAACTTGTGTTCTGAGGATCACATTATAACTTTACATGCTTGGAGGAAGATTTGCTGCCATTCATCCATGTGAAAGAACAGTAGTGAATATTTTGTATTACCTAACTGAATGAAGAAATACTCCATGTGAAACTAAAAGCCTGATTTCATTGTCACTTTAACAGTTGTTTTGTCTCTTGTGGTTTTCTGATAACATTTAAACATTTTCCCTGAAAGAAGTTGTAATACTGTGTGTGTGATACCTACTGTAGTGTTGTACATTTTTCAGTCTGTTGGTTAAAGTAGGGCTTTTTGGGGTGTAAACTGCCATCTTCTCTGCACTATTGCCTGAAGAAACAAGCTATAGGTTGTTTAAGATACAAATACCCTGCATTTTCTAGATGTGTTGCAGAGAAGGTCAAATGTCAGGTGTCTTTAACCACAGAGAGTACTGAAAATGTGAGTTTTTTCAATTTATCTCTGAGAGAGATTTTAAGTTCCACTGAGGAGAGTCACAGTCTATTTATGCTTTCCTGCAAATTAATGCATTATATAGAAATAGGTAATTTTGATTAGTTAATGATTCCTTTTTATAATGTTTCCATAATTTCTTACCTAAAGGAAAAACTTAGGTGGACTTAGTGTATGTAAAACAGAAGCACAGAAGCACCATGGAAAAAAAAAATGTTTACTGTCAGTTGCCAAGTGTCCTATTCAAGAAGAATATCTTGATTTACATCACCAGTTGCATTACTTGAGGGGAAAAAAAGACAGGATCCCTGTTGGGTGTCCATGTAGCTTATGCTGAGTAAATATTGACAAAGTAGTCTAAAGAGCAAACACTTTGACATTTGTAAGGTCCACTGGAAGGTCTTGTATATATTTATACAGCAAGAATGAGTGCAGCATACCAATTTCATTGAACTAGTTCCTGACATAATTCTGCATGGGTTTTCTTGTTGAGGAAGTTGTGTTTAAATGGGGATGGGACATTTGTTACACCCATAAAGAATATCCTCAAATTGCTTTGAATGAGTTCTTTGCAAAGGTTACATCACTTGCATTTAACCATCTCTTCTAAAATGTGACTCAACTAGTAATGATAACTTATAAAAAATCTAATTTTAAAAATTTATTTTAACTGGCAATTTTTTTACTTTGTAGAAATTCTTGATGTTTGTTGTGCTCTATATTTATTAAAGATTGAGTCTCAAAACTGTAATGAGCAAAAAATGCTTGCTTAATTTAAATTGTGAATCTGTCTGTTAAGAAATGCATTAGGGGTAGGAGAAGCATAAGACATATTAATTGACAGACAGGAACTGCTGTCTCTGAGGTTGATACAAGTAATTTATTACTTTAGAAATGAATGCCACCTCCAGAATGTGCTTCATTAATTTCAAATTTAGTTTTAATTTCAAGCTGTTGCCCCTTGAGAAGAATAAGGTGGCAAATTATGTTTGAAGAGCAGATTTTTTTTCTTGCTCTGAAGAAACACTAAATTTTAACTGTTTAATTTTACAAATAACTACACTTCTTTGGCTAAAGCAAAAGTATGCTGAGCAGAAACTAACTTGTATTTTCTTCTCTTCATAATAGCCTATGTTTCAGACGAACTAAAAGCAGCAGCGCTGGTGGAAGAAGATGTGGAACCTGATGAAAATGCTGTTGATGGGGAGCCTTCAGCAAAATATGCATGTCCAGAAAAAGACTTCAGTAAGAACTGCCAAAGCTACCAAAACTCTCCAGCAGCTGAGTTTTCTAGCCATGAAATGGACAGTGAGTCCCACATCAGTGAGACAAGTGACCGCATGGCAGACTTTGAGAGCAGCTCCATTAAAAATGAGGAAGAGAGCAAGGAGGTTTCCATACCACTGGAAGACTCCACGGTTTCTGATAGTTTAGAACAAATGAAGGCCGTGTATAATAACTTCCTCTCCAATTCCTACTGGTCGAATCTCAATTTGAACCTTCACCAGCCAATTTCCGAAAAAAACAACGGTAGCAGCAGCAGTAGCAGCAGCAGCAGCAGCAGTTGTGGAAGTGGCAGCTTTGACTGGCACCAGACTGCGATGGCCAAAACACTGCAGCAAGTTTCTCAGAGCAGGATTCTGCCTGAACCGAGCCTTTTTAGCACAGTCCAGCTGTACAGACAGAGCAGTAAGCTCTATGGGTCTATATTCACTGGAGCCAGTAAATTCCGTTGTAAAGACTGCAGTGCTGCCTACGATACTTTGGTAGAATTAACAGTGCACATGAATGAAACAGGACATTATCGAGATGACAACCATGAAACAGATAACAATAACCCCAAAAGATGGTCTAAACCTCGCAAACGTTCTCTGCTGGAAATGGAAGGGAAAGAAGATGCCCAGAAAGTGCTAAAGTGTATGTACTGTGGTCATTCATTTGAATCTCTTCAGGATTTGAGTGTTCACATGATCAAAACAAAACACTACCAAAAAGTGCCTCTGAAGGAACCTGTTACACCTGTAGCAGCAAAAATTATCCCAGCTACTAGAAAGAAAGCATCATTGGAGCTTGAACTTCCAAGCTCTCCAGACTCCACGGCTGGGACACCAAAAGCCACAATCTCAGATAGTAACGATGCACTTCAAAAGAATTCCAATCCCTACATTACGCCAAATAACCGCTACGGTCACCAGAACGGTGCCAGCTACGCCTGGCACTTCGAGGCGAGGAAATCTCAAATTCTGAAGTGCATGGAGTGTGGAAGCTCACATGACACCCTGCAGGAGCTCACGGCTCACATGATGGTGACGGGACATTTTATTAAAGTCACCAACTCTGCCATGAAAAAAGGGAAACCAATTATAGAAGCCCCAGCCACACCGACAATAACGTCCTTAGTAGATGAGAAGGTCCAATCTGTGCCACTAGCTGCCACCACCTTTACATCTCCTTCCAACACACCTTCTAGTGTTTCCCCTAAATTAAATGTTGAGATTAAAAAAGAAGTAGATAAGGAAAGAGTCATTGCTGATGACAAAGTGAAAGACAAAGAGAAGTCAAGTGAAGATGAGGAGAAATATGATATCTCTTCAAAATACCATTACTTGACTGAAAATGACCTAGAAGAAAGCCCCAAGGGGGGATTAGATATATTAAAGTCTTTAGAAAACACAGTTACATCAGCTATAAACAAAGCCCAGAATGGCACACCAAGCTGGGGTGGCTACCCCAGCATTCATGCTGCCTACCAGCTGCCTAATATGATGAAGCTGTCGTTGGGCTCATCTGGGAAGAGTACACCCTTAAAACCTATGTTTGGAAACAATGAACTAGTATCACCAACTAAAAACCAGCCCTTAGTGTCTCCACCCAGCAGTCAGACCTCACCTGTGCCAAAAACGAACTTTCATGCCATGGAAGAGTTGGTAAAGAAGGTCACTGAGAAGGTGGCTAAAGTGGAGGAGAAGATGAAAGAGCCCGAGGGAAAGCTCTCTCCACTGAAGCGTGCAACGCCTTCGCCGTGCAGCAGTGAAGTCAGTGAACCCCTTAAGATGGAGCCCCCCAATGATGGTGGCTTTAAAAGCCAGCAGAACAGCCCAGTTCCTCAGAGAGATGGTTGCAAAGATAGCCCAACTGTAGAACCTGTGGAAAATGGGAAAGAGCCTGTGAAATCCATTGTAGGTTCTTTAAGTAGCAGCACAGCCATCATCACTGACCACCCTCCCGAACAGCCATTTGTAAATCCATTAAGTGCACTGCAATCTGTCATGAATATTCACCTTGGCAAGGCAGCAAAGCCATCTTTGCCCGCTCTGGATCCAATGAGCATGCTTTTTAAAATGAGCAACAGTTTGGCAGAAAAGGCTGCAGTGGCCACCCCACCTCTACAGTCCAAAAAATCAGACCACTTAGACCGTTATTTTTATCATGTCAACAATGACCAACCCATAGATTTGACGAAAGGCAAGAGTGACAAAAGCTGCTCTTTGGGTTCAGCGCTTTTGTCATCCACATCGACATCTTCTGCATCTTCTTCATCTACAGTGACAACAGCAAAGACATCTGCAGTCGTGTCATTCATGTCAAACTCGCCGCTACGCGAGAATGCCTTGTCAGATATATCTGATATGCTGAAGAACCTGACAGAAAGTCACACATCAAAATCTTCCACACCTTCCAGCATATCCGAGAAATCTGACATTGATGGTACCACAATAGAGGAACCAGAAGAGAGTACACCAGCTCAGAAAAGGAAGGGACGTCAGTCTAACTGGAACCCTCAGCACTTGCTCATATTGCAGGCCCAGTTTGCAGCCAGCTTACGGCAGACTTCAGAGGGGAAATACATCATGTCAGACTTGAGCCCTCAAGAGAGAATGCACATTTCCAGGTTTACGGGACTCTCAATGACCACAATTAGCCACTGGCTGGCCAATGTGAAATACCAGCTCCGAAGGACGGGGGGAACTAAGTTCCTTAAAAATTTGGACACTGGACACCCAGTGTTCTTTTGTAATGACTGTGCTTCACAGATCAGAACTCCTTCAACTTATATCAGTCATCTTGAATCTCATCTGGGTTTCAGGTTAAGAGACTTGTCCAAACTGTCCAGTGAACAGATTAACAATCAGATAGCACAAGCAAAGTCACCGTCTGAAAAACTGGTGACGTCCTCTCCAGAGGAAGATATTGGAACTTCTTATCAGTGCAAACTTTGTAACAGGACTTTTGCAAGCAAGCATGCTGTTAAACTTCATCTTAGTAAAACACATGGGAAGTCACCAGAGGATCATCTTCTGTATGTTTCGGAGTTAGAGAAGCAGTAGCATTTGCTTTTGATTAAAATAACTCTAATTTGCTTTGAGGAAAACTGTCAAAGACGCCTTAAAGCTACTGTTTAGTTCTTGGCACATGTTCTTATTTTAACTCCAGAGTCGCTCTGGGCTGAACTGTTTTGTATAACTGTACAGTGTTTAAATAGAGGTGCATAATCAGCTGTTGTTACTGGTAAAATATGAAGGTTAAAATGCAGTGGTAAGTGTTTGGAACTTTGTGTAAATTGGATTTAGTTGCTGTGCATCCCTCTGATGCATCAAACTGCATGCATTAACAGACAGTTTAATTAAGCATTTATAACTAATTCTGGTGCACTTTTTCATGTGACCTAAGTGTGCTGGTATTTCTCACCCTATAATCTTTAGCCCTCTGAGTACTTTGAAGCACTTTTGCATTAATTTGGTAAAAAATGTAAGGATATGCTTTTTTTTTTTAGACCCTTACTAGCTTAGTTCTGATTACTAATATGAACCTCCATTTATACAGAGGTGTCTCACACCTTGAAATTTAAAAATATAATTTTCACATTGAAACATAGATGTATATATTGTATAGATTTCAAAATCTCTTATGGAAAAAGTGTGATTGTGATTAATGCCATTTTCTTTTTTTTCCAGCATTTTTAGCAGCAGCGGGGTTTATACCCTAGGTATAAACTGTACCTATATATAGTGTATATTTCATTTTTTTAAGATCTAATGGTTTTTCCTTTAACAATCAAACATTGTAAATTATATGATAAAAAATACCACAGATAGCATTTATAAAGTATTCAGAAACAATATTCTTAAAGCAAAGTATGTTTTGCTTTGTTTTGCTATACAGTACATCTATATTAAGAGAGGTTCATGTTTAAATTATACATATTTATTAGTGTTGCTATCATTTGTTTGGTTTTTTTGGTTTTGTTTTTATTTTTTCTTTTCTTTTTTTTTTTTTTTTAATTGTCTGAAGAAACAGAAGCCATGGACTGCATTCCTGGCATGCATTCTAACTGTTTTGCACAACATGACTTTTAAAGGTATTTATTAGTAAAAAAAAATAAAAATAAAATAAAAAGAGAAAATTCAAAATAAACTCAGTGCTCAAAGGGTTAAATCTATTTGAAAAACTTGTACTGTATTTCCTAAACATTGATAAAGCCTTTAAAATGTTTGTACTGTAATACTTTGCTTAAAAAGTTATGAGGCATTCTGTGATATAACCTCTTTTACTTATTTATAAGCGCTCTTGGTTGTTATTTCCTATTGTAGAATGCCTTTTTATTTCAATTGGTAACTTTCTGTTTTGTTCTGCCTAATTATTCTCCCAAGATTCCATACTGCAGCTTTATCTTTAGGCATATGAAAGGTAACCCGTGGTTACCAGCACACTAAGTGATTCTGTTCGTCTCCATTTTTGGCAGTTAATTTGCAGAAGTAACTGACAGCTGACACCATATGAGAATCTATGTATAAAATATTGGCATGTAAACAGCACAGACACTGTAATGCACTCTGTGCCCTGTTTTGTTGTTGACAATGAAGCACCATTATATGACTCTTCATATAACCTTTTTTTCTACAGCAGCATTAAAATTGTCTTTTTGCTATAATTTTGTGTTGCGTTCACAATTATGTCTGAAATGTGCTACGACTAACGAGCACATTAAAATTAAATTGTATGCTATCTGTTTATGACTGAAGCTTGAGTAGGTTTCTTCATCTGCCAGGTGCTGGCAGTCAAAAGCTGCACATAAATCACTGGAGTTTTAGTGAACTTTAGCATTTAAAGAGCAGGGTAGCACTTATTCAAAGGCTGCATTAACAGTTTTTTCCCCCAGAAGTGATAAATGAGCGTTGTAGCTCCCTTTTAAGCACCAGGTAAGGCTGGCTGTGGAGAGGGGGGTTAGCAGCAGTGCATGGCAAAGCAAATAGGTGTTTTGCTGTGAGTTCAGACCAGGCAGGCACCACTGCTTACCCGCCATCCTCCTGAATGCATTGAGCACAGTCTGCACCCCAGGGTGTTCCACAGCTCCGAGAAAACCTTTCCATCTCCCCAGCGTTTCCAAATGACAGGAGAAGGAACCTGAGACCGGGGACTTCAGCTTGGTGGTTTTGATGGTTTGAGTCCTCTCCTGGCCCCACCTGCCAGCATTCCAGGCAGGCAGAGACTGGGAAAGGAGGTGAACACACACAGGCCGAGAAAAGCAAACGATCTGGAGCATTTATATGATAATGACAGACTTTTACTGGTGTTGACAGATCATCCCATCAAAACCATTGAAAACAATTTGCATCTCTAAACACCTGTATTACTGTGCATGTAAGTAATGTCTTTTGCCAGTCAGGTGAATTCTGAGTCCAGAGATGGTTACATAGGAACCAAACCCACCATTAGAGCACTTCAGCATCCTGAGTGAGAATTTGCAGTTTCCTTTCTTTTTTAAAAAAATCCACTGTCTTCCAGTAAGCAAGTAATTGAATCTTTGAAATTTGTCTTTCCAGCTTTCTTTCCATCTTTACATCTTTCTCTGTAACTTAAAGGCCAGGACCATGTCTCAAAAATGTGTTGGAGTGTTCTGTTCATTCTACAGCAAATGCTGCTAAGTGGACCAAGTGAATGGGATCAGGGCTTTGGGCTTTTTCCTCCTCTTTTGGCTCACGCTTGTGTCGAATTTTAAGGTCATTTGTGTGTCAATGTTTATGGCCTCAGCTCAGATTCCAGCAATAAAATCACAGCACTTTTACTGGTTGACTGTACCATCCCAGGAGTCCCTCACCTAGCAAGGAAAGGGAACGTGGCTGGCTGAAGCCTTCCCTGGAGCCTCCCAGGTGCCTGTCCATGTATTTTACAAATACATGATCTCAGTCTAAACCCAGCCAAACTTTTTACCTCTATAGCAGAGAATTCCTCTTTTGAAAATTATAACAGCTTAAATATAGTATTTGGTTGCAAACCAGAAATTCACACATAAGGAGACTGGCAGATTATTGCATATATTGTCAATCAATGTATTTTTAAGATGCACCATTGACTTATAATAGTAATGCTCAAAGCTCTGTACGCAGTACTGTTATCTGGGACACGGGAGGGAGTAAAAGCAAGAGACTGCAGAGTCTGCAGGGTTCTTTCCACTTACTCTTAAAATACAGGCAGGGGATCTGATGATCTGATAAAAATCAGTTCCTGGGCCTGACTTACCTGGATCTGTCAGGGAGTGTCCAGATCTGCCAGTGTGGACCAGAAAGGACTTTTTTAATGTGCTTCTTATAATGTGCTTGAAACTTTGCAAATGAATGGCTAGTCAGGATCTGAATATCCCAAATTTATTAAAATAAAGTTCAGCTTGCGTTTCAGAATGGCATTCCACGACTGGCATACCAATGTGATTTCACATTATAAGGAATTTAGAGAATCAATGAACTAGAATAATGTTTTTTTCATCCATATACTGGTACGTATATTGGCATGGTAACTGTTAGTGCTAACCAAATCACCAACCTAGCTGTGTTAAGATAATTTTTTTCCTATTAGACAAACATGAAGGTATAAATGCAGGATTTTAAAATAAGCATCTGACTGCTGACTTTTTATTTGCATTTGATATTTTATTTAGAAATATGCAGATCAAGTGCAAGAGAAAACAAAATGCCTCAAGAAAGAGGTTAAAAATGAAATTGTGATGGGTGAGAAGAGCTTTAAATCACAGGTGTATAAAGGTGACCCTGGTCTAACCCCACCCAAGTAGTGGCTTGTTGCAGCATACTGTATATCTTCCAGCCATCACATTTACGCAGTATCTTAAAATAACATTTGTGATAAATGTGCAATTTAACTAATTTATGGTGCTATGATGTGCTCAGGGCTACATGCAAGATGAAAATCTTAAATGGAGCTTGAACAGCTCACTTCACAACAAGAAATCAATATGCCAGATCTTAGAGGGCTGTTCACTGGAGTCAACATTTAGCAAAAAAAAAAATTAAAAAAAAATCAGGGAATGTATCTTTAAGTTTTAGTGAGTATGAAATCTAAAATTAACTGAAATATGTCTTTTAAGCTAGAGTAAGGAGATGTTTCTGAAACCAAAATCTTTCTAGAATCTTCATTATATTTTATTTTTGTATTAAAATTGAAAGTATATTATTTTAATTATGCAGGTGCTTTTGTGGTAACCACTGTGTGCAGTTTTTTTATCCAAACCAAGGCAGATTAGTGTTATCAATATGGGAATTATCTGCTGCATTTAAATATGGCTATGTATTTTGCTATATAAAGCTAAACATGATATGACTCTGCATGTTATGACAGCAAAAAAATCTGGCTATACTTTGAGATTTAAAAAAATACTGGCATGTATTGAACGGAAGAACCTTTTTTAATTTTGCAAGTTCTTATTTCAGCTGCAACAGAAAAAAAAGGAACAGTGGTGCAAATAGAACAGAGACGACTGGTAATAAAGCTAAATTTAATTAATAAATTTTGTATTTTAAAGTACGCCTCCAGAGAGCCTTATGTATTTCCTAGAAAAATATCAAATTATTACGATCACTGCTGCCTGCTTTGTTTGGGTAACTTTTTGTTACAAGAATATGCTGGAGCTTTGCTAGGTGGTCTGTTACCCACACTGCTCCACAGAGATGAAATACAGACAATGTTCATAAAACTAGATTTTATCGAGGAAAGTAGGGAAAAAAAATCAAGATTACCAACTTTCTAAAAGCCACTAAATTGTCCCGTTAGCCAAGGATGAAATAGCACTTAATACTTGACTGGATAGTTAGTGTTTTAGCATGGAAATACAAATGTGTAACTCCCTTGAGTATTACTAGTAAATACATACAATCTCCAGGAAAAAAAAAAACCAAACAGTAAATTCTCTTCTCCTGGGACTCTGTGCCAAGATGTGCCTTCCAGCCCTTGTTTGACCTGCTGTAGGTAAATGAGAGAAGGAGAAATAATTATGGAACTGTCATCTCAGAACATGAAAGTGGCTCTGTTGGTCGGGGTGTGGTAACAGTGAATTTTGTTGAGTTTTCAGTAATTATCCTGTAATAATGAAAGGCTTGTATATGTTTAAGACTATACTATAATAGCCCTCATTGAAGGGTATTTGCATAAGAAGTCAATCTTTTAGCAGTGAAGGAAGAAGGAATCAGGGTCATTTACAGAAGCGAGTGGAATTATGTATTAACGCATCATTATACATGTCTGAAAGCACTGGGATAATCGGTGAGGTTACAATCTGTTTTCAGGCCTTGGTTTGGGGCAATAATTTTAACTAAATGTTCAGCATGGAAAAGATGACTAAGATTTACTAACACGTAGCCTGTGCTGTGTTCATTATCCAGTAGGTACACAAATACAGCAGTGCTGTTCCATAAATTCATTTTTTTACATGTGAAAACAATCTTCCTTTATGTTTCATATCCAGCTTACGTGTGAGGGTAGTGGTTTGTTTGTTTGTTTTTCATCACCATATAACAACACATACGTGGGACACATTAACTTCCTCAGCAGCTGTTGCTTGGTTCACTTTGCCTTATTTATGGCTTGAAATGCACTTCTGGTTAAATAATCTTTTAAGAGAATTAAAATCAGATAGACTTTTTGGGATAGATGGGTATGTCCAGACCACTCATCAAGTTCATATATATAACCTTTATTGAAATGAAAATACTCAACTGCAAATCATACTTCCATAGCTCTGTGCCTATCTTTCACTGGGGGAGTGCTTAAAAAGGAAAATTAAAAATTACAACCCAAGGCAGCTATGCCAAAAAAAGGAATTTTTGAGTAATAATATAACAAGACATTTTCTGTATATCATGCTCTTAAAATTCTTAGCCTGTTTCAAGCAATAAAAAAAAAGTTGTCTTAGAGCAAGCAGAAAGGAGGCAAAAATGGCAAGGGCAGCTCAAGCTGCATTCCCTGGCCAGGGGCTGGGGTGGATGGTGGAGCTCCCAGCTGATAGTGATGTCCTAAAATGATTCTGTGCCCCCCACGTCACCCCCTGGCCTTTCCTGGAGTGACATTAGGGTGAAGACTTGCACTTCTTCCCCCATACACTTAAATTTCGCAAGCAGCATAGTGGACTTTGTAACCAAATAGTGAGCTAATTTTCTGATGACTTACCTCGTGATGCCTGAGGTAAGGACTGTGGTCGCAAGGGAAATGAATTTCAAATGATTTGGCACTGTGGAAAAGCCTATATTAGACCTGTCATCCCCATTCCACTCCCTGTGGAGAAG
This sequence comes from Polioptila caerulea, assembly GCA_013397295.1. Taxonomy (NCBI): domain Eukaryota; kingdom Metazoa; phylum Chordata; class Aves; order Passeriformes; family Certhiidae; genus Polioptila; species Polioptila caerulea. The sequence goes on along the minus strand of VYXF01008920.1, from coordinate 228,255 downwards.
ATAGTGTCCATCTTTTTTTTTTTTTTTTAATCTCAAAAACATAAATGGAGGGAGAGTAACTTATAAAGTTCTGTATGAATTAACAATGAAAAATACTTTTCTATTAAGCTTCAACATATCAAATTCATTCTTGCATGGTAAGAAACTGGGGACATGTTTATAGCCATCAGAGTTGTGAGTTAGTGACCTTTCTAGCCAAGTGAAATGAAATTACTTGAAAATGGAATTCTTTTTAATTGGCACGTTTGTAGGTGGTGGGGAAGGGCAGGGGGTTTGCTAGAGCATGTGTGCAGTGCACAGCCTGGGAAGAGCTGTAAAAAAAGCCTGGAGCTTGTGCTCAGCTGTAAACCTGTGCAGAGAGGGAGAATGAGGTAGGTGTGTCAGGAAGCGGAGTCATATTCTTGGCTTTTTTTCTCTCTAAACTGGAGGTACAGTCACTGCAGTTACGCCTCAGTGACCATGAAACCGAGTCGGCAGAAGCTGAAGGACTCCGCTCCTGAAAGCCTCATCAGGACTTGTCATCGCTCTAATGAATATCATTTAAATTGCTTTGTATATTGGTGGAGTTTGGATGTCGATTTAATTTGTGCATGTGTTTGAGTTCTTCTGCTTGGCTAGGCTAACAGAGAGCAACAGCCTAATGAAAAGTGAGTTGGTGACAGCGTGATGAGCCCCAACCCAATCAAATGTGTTTGAAGGGCTGTTTTGACAGGGATCTTAAAAGTAGATCTAGAAAAGAGGAGTAGTGCTTCAGTTCAGTACCATTGTTTCAGGCTAAGATTACTGCTTTTTGTACCTCTGAATGGCTGAACATTTTCTGCGTGCACTCTGCCTTGTGCTAAAACATGAACCCATCACAGAACTGTCTTTAGAGGAGGCCAGAAGAATGGGCTCCCCAATTAAACGCCTCTAGAATTTATTGGAGTTCAAAAAAATGCGTTAGAATAAAGTCATTATTGGGGTGCACAGGAAACAAGAACGGGCTTAACCAGGGGTTACAGTGTCCATCTCCATCTCTGTGTTGCAGAGGGCAGGCTGGCAGAGCAGCAGCAGATTAACACTGGAGGGCAGGGGCCGGCCAGGCAGGGCCAGCCAGGCAGGGCCAGCCGTTGACTTCTCCGCATTAATTCCCATTTTCTGTGCCGGGAAGTTGAGCGTGTGATGTCACAGAGCTGCAGGGAAGGGCAGAGCAGATGAAGAAATCCTGCAAAGTGTATTGCAGTGCTCCCCAGGTACTGGAGAGAGGCTGGGGATGAGAAAAACTGACCCAGTGTGGTTCATTCTGGCCGTGGGGAGGGAGGTGGCTGGGACTGAGCAAGTCCTTCTCTCCTGGAGGCTGTGGCTGTGAAGAGGAAGCTCAGCCTGGCTGATACAAGAAGGGCTTGCCCTCAGCACAGCAGGGAAGCCAAATCCTGCAGGGGGCTGGGACACTGCCCTGACCACACACAAACCTACCTGAGCTACCATACCTGCAGCATAGACACAGTCTCACAGGGGGATTCCTAGAAGTGACTGAAACAGCCACATCAGCCCTATAAATGGTATTAATTCTTCCAAGCTCCAAGAAAATGTTACTTTTTTGCTTCTTACATACGTAATTGGAAAGTAAGGGAAAAGGATTGTCTTGATTTTTTTTTTTTAATTTTTTTTATTTGTCACCATGAAGACAAACCAATTTCCAAACCAGTGCTGCTGTCAGGAAGGGAAATCGAGACTGGCACTTCTCCATCCTCTCTGAAGGAAGCAGAGCACCCTGACACAGTTACCTGCACTTCAGATGTTTCAAAACAGACCCTGAGATCCTAAGTGCTAATAAAAAACAAAAAAAATGCAATTTTAAAATTTTACGTGAAAACAACAATGAAAGACTGCAGGAGGGAAATTGGGTTAGAAGAAAAATCTACAGTCCAGATACTCTTATCTAAGAGATGATTAATACATCAGATAAATTGTTCAGCAATGGTTCATGCAAACAGACCCTCCATAATTCTGCCAGAGTCAGTGAGATCAATGTGCTCTGCTGAGTGATTGTGGCACTGACCACTCAAAAGAAAGCACCTAAGGGCAGCTGTAACTTATGCTGATTTCATACCCCTCATGATTTCAAAATATATGAGATTCTCCAGCTCCTTCTGAACTAAATCCATGTATAACCCTCAGGAGATGGTTGCTCCTGTTTTGGGAGTGAACATGACCCTTTCCTTCTTCTTTGGCCCAGATTCTGTAAATGCCATATGCTTCTTTTTTTATGTGATAAATGTTTTAATACAACAGTCACCCCTAGACAGACAAGTTATCATCAATAATTTGAATGACAAGCCTTCAGTATGCCTCTTAATTTCAATGTAAGATTTGGGCAGGGTACAAGAACACCCAAAAACCCAAAAGAAAGTAAAGAATTATGTGATAGAAAATATATGTAGGTCTCCAGCAAGAAACTATTATACTAAAAAAAAAAAAAAAAAGCTTAAATCAAAGCATGTGTTTGAGTATTTAATGATAAAAATATAAATTAGGTATTGAAGAAGCACAAAGCACCCACTTGTACTTCCTTAATAGGGCTTTTATTAAAGGCTCTAGAAGAGATTCCAAGGAGGGAGAGATCAAAACAGCAGGCTCATCAGCCACGCTATATTAGCAGCTTCTCAGGAAGCGCTGAACAGCAGGCAAAGCCACACCAGCCCGCAGGTGCAGGCACATCAGCCTGCAAACAGCTCTGCCCCCACAGAAACCCCCAGCACATGGAACACTCCCTCCTAGCCTGGCTCCTCACTGGAGCTGCTTTAACTCCCCTTCTGCCAGGCTCAGCCAGAGCTGGGCACACTCCTGTCCTTGTCAGCTCTGCTGTCACGTTGTTCTTGCCCTCCTCCCAAAGCCCCGTGCCGGCTTCTTGCTGTGTTTTCCTGCAGAGCTGCTCGGAGCTCTCTCCTGTGAGGCTGTTGGAAGGATGGCAAATGCCACAAAGCCATCAGAGACCCCCAGTGCCACACCACGGAGCTCCTGCCTCCTGTCTCCTCTGCTCCCCAGGGCTGTCCCCAGGGCAGAAAGGCTCTGCTGGGCACCCAGCTCTCCTGAAAGGAGCAGGGAGGGTCTGGTGGCCAAGCAGGGAGATTTTAGAGCTGGTCAGGCACGCAGCAACATAACCAAGTACCCAGAAATGAAATACTCTGGAGAGCAGCTGAAGCATCTGTGCTACCACTCTTGGCTAACAGAGCCCAGATAGGTGCTGCCCACCATCTGCTCAGCATCCCAGCTGCAAGCCCTCTCTGGAGCTGGAGACCACAGCATTCCAGCAGCCAGAGCATCCCAACATCTGCAGCCCAGCAGCCGGAGCTCTCCCTTCTGTGCACGCTTGGCCCTGTTCTAGAGAGGGCTTTGCACAGGGCTGAGCTGCTCCCTGGCTCTCAGTGTGCTGTTTTTTTTGAACTTAGGCCGTGGGAGGCTCTCCAGCACAACTTGGCCCAGAGCTCAGAAGCCCTTTTTCTTGCAGAGGAGCTCCAGAGCTCAGCTCACCATGTCTCACCTGCAGGTCATCAGCAGCCAGGGAGCTTGGCACTGCTCAGTTGGCAGAAATTTAGGTGCTTATTGAGTTAATAGGTGTTGAGGGTACTTTAGAGAATATTAGTGATTCTTTTGTGGTGAGTGGGTAATTTGCCTGTCACTGCCCTCGGGGTATACCTGTTAGTTACTCATATGTATTTGTTGGGTTTTATAGTCTTTAGTGAGGAAGATAAGTCCTGTGATTTGTTATCTGAGTTGTTGGAAGTTTGACTCACAGATCTGTCAAAGAACTCTTATATTCATTTTAATATTCAGACTGAACTAAAGACTACTCTCTCTCCATTAATTTTAGCCTATTTTACTCACTCCTGTAACTTTGGCTAGCATCTTTTTAACTGTGGCTACACAGCTCTGCTTTTCCCTCACAGTTTGCTTTTGGTCAGTTCTGTTTTCTTGAAATTGCTTTGCTTTTTTGAGATGTGGGCAGAAAAAAAAGTAAGAGTTTTTAATAGAATTTTAAAATGTCTCTGTGCTTTCTTTTATTTCTAAGTCTACAATAAGATTGTCTATACAACAGCTCACAAAAGAAGAAGCTTTTTTATTGTTTGTTGTTGCTCTACTGCTGTTAAGGCAAAGTAGTGGGTTGATGTGGCAAGCAGGTGGCATGACACTAAGTATACATGACAGTATATATGTAATACCATTTTCTTTAAGGAAGCTTGTATGCTATTTCTCATTGTTGAGCTAAAGGTCAGGGTGTCAGGTGACTTCTGCAGCAAGAAAAAATTCTCCAAGCTGCAAAACTTCTGTTGAAGTTGGTGACATTAAGAAAAATGGAGGCAAATTGGAGAGAATCCAGAAGAGATCAACAAAAATGATTAGAGGTTCTGCTAACATGACCTATGAGGAAAAGTTAAAAGTATTGGATTTGTTTAGTCTGGAAACAAGAAGCCTGAGTAGGAACGTGGTAATAGTCTTTAGCTATGCTTAAAGAAAGTTGTTATAAAATGGGTGGTGATCGAATGTTCCTTGTGTCTACCAAAGGCAGGACAAGAGTTAGGAGTTGTCAGCTTGGCAAGGGGCATGGAGATGAGATTATCAAAGGAACACAACTCTAACCACCAGCTAAGCACAGAGCATCTCGTGGAGGAGGAGGAGTGCAGGCACCACCACTGAACCCTGCGATGAGCTGACGTGGGTGTTCCTGACCTACTTGTACTGCAGGATGCCAGGAGCTGAACTTTGAGGGCTCCCATAACCTGCAGTCCTGGCTGAACACCTCAGGTGTTGCAGAGAGTACTTTTTTATCCTCTGCAAACTTATGTCTGCTTTCCTGCCATGCACTGGTAATGACTATTTTATTTTAACTGAGTTTTCATGCCACTTATGTCATCAGCTCAGACTATCAGGCTTTTCTTGTGCTGTATGGGAGGACAAACTAGCTCTCTCTCTTGGAGCAGAGGGAGGTTCCTGGGTGGCTTGGTGTCATTGCTGCTTTGCTAACCAGCTGTGACAGGCAGTGAACAGCCCCATGTTTTGGTGTTTTACACCGTGGCTGCCCTCTGTGCCCAGGTGAGCTGGCACCCCTTGGAACACTCGTAGGTAGGGTTACTTTAGACACAACTCTGGGGTTTTTTTTCTGACAGAGCTGTAAAGTTTTCAGCATCAATCATATGACTGAGCTGTTGCAGCTGGAAAAGGGGACCCTTCACTCCTTCTCACTAGCAGCACAAACCTTCCCAGTGTTCCAGAGCAGACTTCAGGTTTCTCAGATGAGCTCCCTCATTCACACTTGTAATGCACACATGGTGCAGATAACAGACAGCACCATTTAACCCTATAATATGTAGTACCACATATCCTGCAGTACAGCTGGAGCCCTAGTTACTCCTCAGGGAAGCCTATTATAGCAGCACAATCCCATGTATCAGTAATAAAGTGTTTCAGAGACTCATAGGAATGTTAATAAGTTTGAGATAAATACAGCATCTTAACGTTTGGGCCCTGTTACTAAATTTTACTTTAATTTAGTCCTCACTGCTCTATTTTCATCCATTGCTCACAGTTTCATCGGGCTTTTCCAAGAGCAGACATGGAGAGAAGAATTTAAGTGCCAAAACAGATACTTAAGGCTGCCCAGGATGTCCTGAGGCCTCCAGAATATCTGCAGGGAGTGGATATGTGTGAAAATGGACACATGGGAGGTCCCTGCCATGTCAGGGAGCAGCTGAAGCCCAGGTGAGTCTCTGCCACCCCTGGTGCAGCTCAGCCAGGGGCAGAGCACCTGATGCCCCCGTGCACAGGGTTCCTCTAACACTGTGAATTTTGGCCTTGCTCCTTAGTGGACAATGTGTTTCAGTTGTTACACTTGACTGCAGGCTTGTTCTGTAAGGAAATACCTCCATCTGCTTCTCATACAATTTTTAGAACATTTAGGATGTTCTGTTTTTAACAAGCTTTGGCCAGAGAACTTAAGAATAGTTTGTGGTGTGTCTAAAAATTAGGAGGACTGTCTTGGTCTTTTGCCTTGTGGATTTTTTTTTCTTCTTTCCTCTCTCTCTTTTTTTTTTAAATGTGTACAGGGTTTGGGAGTTTTTATATGTGCTTAAATATTCCATCTCTCTCCCTTGTCCCCTTCCCCCTCAGTAAAGTCCCCTTCTCTTCCCCTGCAGAGATGCCCTGTGCAGAGTCCCCCTTCCCACTGGGCAGGGTTTAGACTCAAGTATGTTTTCAGCTGCAGCAAGCAGTTACATACAGTCACCTTTTCATCACAAATCAGGCCAGCAGCCAGAGACCATTTATGTGCCCTGTGAGGAAGGGAAAGGCCAGGGACTGGGGGAGAGAAAGATTTGCTTAAAGTAAGTGCAGGCCATAAAGGAGCCTGTAGGTCTGTGCAGGCTCTGGCAGGGGAGGAACTGGGTTAATTGCCAGAAACCATTGCTTGTACCATGGCTAACAGTGGAGCAGTTAACAAGGAGAAAAGAAACAATTGAAATAATGATTTTTCTGTTGTGGGGGTTTTGGTGTGGGTTTTTTTTTTTTTTTTCCCCCTGAAGAATTAAAATTACAGCTAAAGGCCAAAACTCGTTATATGAGTTACTAAATGTCATTCCAAGATTGGTTATTGCTCAATGACTGATGCCTCTGCATACCGTGCTTGATTCTATGCACAGTGACTGTGGGTCTTGAGCTGTGCCTATAACCATCCTACCTGAGAAATGATGGCTTTGCCAGGCTTAAGGTCCTCTGAGAGGATAGCATGGAAGGGCAAAGATGAGAAAATGTATTTACTTTGATGCACTTCAGTGAAAAATGAAATGAGATGCTGCCTTCTTGCAGGGTATTGCTGCTAGAGCTCCTGCCAAGGCTCTCTGTGGTGTAAATGGGTCTTGTCCTGGGGCAGAGCCTGAGCCCTACAGGCTTCCTGCAGCTGCAGATCTGCTTCTCTCAGAGTCCTTCCTCTTTTGCTCACCTCCTTGCCACACCTCTGTGTGTCCTAACCTGTGCTTTTATACTGATCCATATTACTAGTGATATGTTTTAGGAAAACACAAGCAGTTAATTTTTTTTTCTAGAGAGATACAGTGTTCTAGCCTTAAAAATAACACAAACTAGTAGGGGTTACAGGAAATTAAATTTATTTAGTTTTGTTCTCTTGGGTGTATTGTATATCATGACCCTCCTGCCACTAGCAAACCTACTGTTAAATCCATCAAAATTGATCTATGTTTAGCTATTCATTTTATGTATATTAATTTGAACAGAACATTTATTTGGCTTAAATTTTATTTTCGGTGGTGGAATGTATGTTCCAAATGCAAGCAGAGGCGATTTGCTAGGATTTAGTTAGGAGGAATGTGGAATGTTAGTCTACAAAGATAATAACCGAGCTATTAAAGCCAACAACCCCTTTTAAAGCAAACATACCATTAAAATATAGGAACAGTTTATAGTGTAAATAAAATTGAGGATATGGATTATTTAAAGATAAAAATTTTAGGGGTAGCTATGAGAAAGTTGAATAAAATGTATTTAATTGCACCACTCTTTTTTCTAAAGTGAACTTCAAAAATGCAAATAAAGGATGATAGTTTATGGGCAGGGGGAGACAGCTACACAGACAGTGATGTTAGAAATCCATTTTACTTATGGAGATGTATAATAGTGATTTGACTTTTATTTTCTAATCTGAATCAGATTTCAGGGGAAAAAAATTATGCCTAAACTCCTAAGTGGCAGAATTTATCTTGCTTGTGAATCCATACAGTGGAAAGAGAAGCAAGACATTTGCTTCTAGATCATTCTCCTTGTCTGAATGACAGATACAATAATTCCCTCTATTAGCCAGATCCATTGTCTTTATTTTGCACAGAAGTACTGTATTGCTGAGGTAGACTTCCACTGCTATGCATATTTTAAGGGTTATTTGGCAACACAAGTAAAGCTAAAAGTAGCCTCTTAATCTAATTAATTGACATTTCTGAATCTTGCTTTCACAACAACACATGGTTTCATGTTCTGGGTTTTAGCACTTGTCAAGCTTTTTTGGAGAATGTTTTGGTCAGAATGACAAGATAATTTGTGACTGAGGCTCCAAGCTAGAGGAGTGTTTAAGGCTATAATGATTTATTATCATCACAGAATAACAAAATTTACAAAGCGTTTCATCAGAATTTTTGAAATAAGTTTGCCACCGTGGTAGAAGCATGCGGGGAGAGGGGGGGCTGTCTTCCTACCCAAATGCCAGTGTGACTTATTTGTAATAATCAGAATGCTAAATTTATTTTGGAGCTTTTCTTGACAGACTTGCAGCATGGTTAGAAAGACAAGAGGTGAGGGAATTGTAACAACCAAGAAGGTAGGACTCTGCCTTTTTTTAAACAAACACTCTGTGACCAAAATAAAAATATGTGCTTCATGCAATAAATAATATATACGTGGCCATATTAAACTATCAGTGCTAACATCCTGGCAGGAGAGACTAGAAATAGTCACACCATAAAAAGTTTAAAACAGTGAATGTCTGTGCTTTTGATGTTCAGAAATGCATACAAAACTATTTTCTTGAAGGATAAAATAGGTAATGTTACCGAGTGACAGTGCATTAGTGGAGCTGGCATTTGTGGACTTTCAGGCAACTGCTATAAAAAGAAATAATGTAACCACACTAATTTTGAGTTCATCTTGATTCTCTGCTAAGTGAGCTGAGGATGCCAGACTTTGAGACAAAATGTCTGACTCTGAACGTGCAGCATTTCCACTTATTCTCTGTGTTTCTACAACTTATTATGTAATTAAATACCTTGAAACCCTTGGCATTGGTTAGTTTAGACAAAGTTGTGACAGTTATTTGACTTCAGAGGCCGGGAATAGAAGCCACTTCTCCAATGCCCTAAAGTGATTTTGAGGCTGTTTTGTTTGACTATCAAACACATACCTTTCCAGAGCAAGCTTTTTTAAAGATGCAGTCATAGCTCGCTGAGGGATGAGGTGAGGAATGAACGGGTTTGGCAGCAAAGTGTGTGTAACACTGTTTAGTAACAACAAAGACAATATCACCCAGCATCAGTGAGCCCTGTGTCTCAGAGATCATGAGGTTGTTTCTTGTAGAAATTAGCTTTAATTATTGTATGTATTTATAAAGCACAGGCACTGCAGTATCCATGTGCCCTTTCCAACAACCAGTACGTGGTGAGCTAATGGAAGGCGACTTCCAAGCTGGCACAGGGAGTAACCCCTTGGGTTCCAGGCATTCCTTTTTTTAATTTCCTTTCTTTTTTAATCTTTTCCCTTTTCACAGAACTACTCAGGCACTTGCATTTAGTGAGTTGGAATGTAAAAAGATGTGTCTCGCATCTCCTACAAAAGCTTGCCAGATTCAGGCTCTGATGGATTTCTGGCAAGAGTCAGTTCCGGAGCTGAGGACCCACCACAGAGAATATCTATTTATTTAAGCTATTTATAGCATTTCTAAAGAACTCCTCACTGTATTATCTCAGCGTGTCACAGAAATTAAAGGTACACCATGAATTAAAGGTGTACCACCAGCATCCAGCCTGCCAGAAAGTCCTGCAGGGCTTCAGGGGGAGTTGTACCTGGGGCAGAGCATGGTGGTCATGGCTGGGGACAGGCAAAGGTGTGTGGTCACACTGTGCTGGATGCCATGTGGGGCTGCAGCAGGAACAAGCTCAGAAAGCAGATGGGTCTGCTCTCCACCAGCCAGAGCTTCTGCAGGGTTCAACAGTCAGCTCAAAATGGAGTTTATTGTCATAGAGGGGCCTATTAATTAAACATATGGTAATCACTGAATTAAATCTGCAGAGAGATGATGAATGGATTCAGTCTTCTAGCAGATGAGTAAGGATGAGAGACCTAAGGTGACAATCCTGCTGCAGGCAGCACAAGGAAAATTATTGTAGACAGTGCCATACCATAAATTTTGCTGTGAGCTTCCAGTTGTTTCTGAGTTTCTTGCTTGTGTAGGGAGACCTTGTGCCCATCTAATCTGGAGTTCACTCCCAAACAGGAAAAGCTGTGCCTGCATGCAAGCTCAAGGAGAAGCAGATAGGTGGTTGGAAGTTCTCCACCTTGCAGTCTGTGGGTGTTGCAGTCACGCTGTGTGCGCCTCGAGGAACACTCACAGATCTGCGATTCCTCTAGATCTGACAGATCCACTGCTGAACACAGGATTTGCAGCACTTCTCCAGTGGGAAACCTTACACAGCCCCAGCAACAGAAGGTTAAGTTATTTAGCTGTAGTTACAAAGCCATCCCCTCCTTTTCCTCTGCTGCCATTAAAGTCAGCTGTATATTCTGATTAAGATGTGAAAGCGGTTGATTAGCCTGAGGATCAGCAAGCTTGTTTAGCTTCTGTTCATTGTCACAGGAAAGCAATCACACCTCTCCCCTTCCCCTCTGCACCCCAAAGCAGTTCATGCCATGACCAGCAGCAAAGGGGGGTTCTCTACACCTGGGCACTAATGCAATTGCTGGAGTCGCCATTGAACTACCTTCCCAATGATTTTTCCCAGAAAGGAAGTTCAGAGACTAGGTCATAATTGGTAGACTCATTAGTATTAAATTATGTGGGTTTTATTAGGGGCCAGACATTCACTTGTTTAAATGTAGCTGGCATTTTAATGCCTCTCTGAGGGAATGTAATATGTACTGCAGAGGCAATACATACGGACTTTTATTGGTACTGACCAACCTCTCACGTGGTTGGGCACCTGCTTGTGTCCATGTTTCAGGCTTGTGCAGTGGGCTGGTTCTGACAGTTTAGAAGCAGAATGGGAGAACTGAGACAACACTCCCTTTTTACCCCCTCTCCTTCCTTGCTTTTGCCTCTGAAAGACTGAGAGCCTCTTTCGGGAAGCAGTGTGAGTGTGTATGGCTTCCCAGGTAAGGAGAACAATAGCTAAAAGGAATAACTATTAATAGGGAATGTAGTGTGATGTTAGAAAAGTCATGTGGCATTTTAGCTTGGTCATGTTACTTGGGATACAGCTGCTTCATATCACCAGGAAACTGCATTGCAGCATGGTAGAGCTCTGTCTGGCTGGAAACACTGCATGAAGCATCCATAGAAACAAAGAGATGTGCATTTAGTGGGACTTGGGGGGTCACTAAATGACCCCAATTATTATATGTTTTGTTATATGTTTTAGCATAAACTTCCTACACGAAGAAAACCTCTTGCACCTCATATCCTTTGCAAACTGTGTTCTTAATGCATATGAAATGTGCCTAAATTATCCAGTGACACCTGTTGTTTTTATTAAAATAAACTGATTAGGAATCAATAAAACCTTTGCCAATGACTGATCTGTTCCTTTCCAAGGTTTTATTGATACTTTTTCTCAGAGTTTCTGTATACCCATTTGGCTCAACATTGGGTATTTTATGATCAATTGAAATTCAGCTTTTTTTTTTTTTTTTAGCAACGTATTTATCTGTTCAAAATCTTGGAGCATTTACAGTGTATATTTAAGTTCAAGGAAAAAAAAAAAAAGGAAGGTGGAAATAAACAGACTGCTCCATAGGGGGTTCCCAGGAACTGAGAGATATGTTGTGCACCTTTGACTGATCCAATCACATTTGGATTAGCTGGAGAATTGCTGTGTGGTTAACTAACTTGCTGGGTGATATGGGGAAGCAGTCACTGGGAGTGTAATTAAATGATAAGTTCACATTCAAGGGACAATGGTAAGTTACTGAGACTGTCATACACAATGCCAAAAATAGGCTGTCTCATGATGAATACCCTTATTAACAGCTACACTGCTCTGTGTTCGTAGTATATGGCTGGGGACTTGGTCCTGTTTGTTAAAGATCTCCCCACAGATTTTAAATGAGCTTCATATGAAAGATGACCACATCTGAAAAGCAAATACTACATACTTTTAGCCCATACTGGTGTGGCTTTTAATCATGTGTTAATAGTAAAATCTGATGTAGGTTTGCACCTTTATATAATGTCACCAAAACTATTTATTAACAGAATACAAGAATAAGAACTTTGTTAGTACCAGGAGAAGGTATCTGAGGATAATTTGTGTTTGTTGCAAACATCTTTCAAGAAGCATCTTAGTGGCTTTGGAAGATGACAACTTCACCATTTTAAAGTTCTGTTTAGGAAGTGTCAGCAGAGATTGTTCATTTTTCCAATTTGTAATACACCAGTTTACTGTTCTCTTTTCCTCTGCCAATACAAACCCTCTAGTTCAGCAGTCTCCTCAGTCACTGTGAGATGAAATGAGCGTTGCAGCAGGCCCAGGAGATGCTCAGTGAATCAGGGACAGGGGAAATGAGCATTCCCCCAGGCGGAAGAGGAGTGAGGTGGTCTCATGGACAGTCCAGGCTGCTTGTGTTTAAGGCACAAAGCTCTGACTTTCCCTACAGTCAGCCCCAAACCCCTCTGCATTGTGCTCATGGGAAAGTGTTCCAGGCAATCATCTAACTGCAGTGCAGTGCACCAGCTTCCAGTTTCAGGTACATTGACATTGACTGTATTACAGCCTTGTTTGTTTAAATAACAGAGCCCTGTCTGCTCAAATGAATCAATATCAGTCTTTGAGTGTTCTAAATGATGCTAATTTTGAAATTAATGTTGCATCAGGGTTTCACATGAAGTTTACAGGGGCAGCTGAAAAGCTTGATTTGGGTGCTTCTGTGGTGTTTGGAGAAATAAGAGTGTTTTACTACTGAATGAACACCTTCTGTACCCTTTCCTTTCCAGGAACTTTTCCTGCACAGTGCAGTGGGCATTTGGGCCCCCATGGGGAGGCCTGAGGGCTGCCAGGAAATTGATGCTCAGAAAGTGTCACACCTGTCTGCTTTTATTCTTTTTTTCTTTGTCCCCAAACCCTGATGTATAGGATGTGTTGTACACTGTTCTTGTCCCTTAAGCTGGTTGGTTTTCCTGACACACAGGTTCAGATCGGGGCTGCAAGGGGTGGAAGAACAGCGAGGGGCTGTGGTGGGGACACCAGGACCAGGATCTGTGCCAAGGTCTGGCAGTGCCTGGAATCTCAAGGGTCTCATGGCTGGGTTGAGGCAGGGCTGATCACCCAATGCTGCCTCAGAGCTGGGAGTCTTGTTGGAATGTGAGAGGTCTCAAGGAGTCCTTGCTGAGGCACAAGGGTCTCCTCCTCCTAAGGATGTGTCCACCACTTCAGCACTCTGCTTTGCTTTAGGCACATTCATCCCACTTGTCAAGGCCAGGGTACCAGGAAGAGCTTGAAATTACCTTTCCTTTTAATGAAAATGAAGGCTTGTATCCACTGCAGCTGGGTGTGCATCTCCTGTGTGGCAAGGAGCTGCTGGAGCATCCTCAGCTTGCCTGCTGCTATTGAACACCCAGAAAGGAGCTTGTGAAGCTGAGACTGAGCAGCTGCCACTGCTGCAAGTTTCCTTCCTTCCTAGTAAGTGGAATTTTATTGTGCCTTAGACAAAGAAAGGCTTCAGTGAATCCCTTGGACTCTTCAGGTTATGGTATCCCTGTCAGACTCCCGAGGGCTTTAGGAGGTGCTGGAGGTGGCACTGGTGACTGACTGTGCCACTGAGCAGAGGGACACTTATCTTCTATAAAGGGAGAGTAGCAAGAGTTGTGTGTGCGGGGGAAAGCTCATTTGTACATCTTCCTGCCCCACGTGCCTGCAGTTCAGATCCAGTGTTTGTGCTGCTGGTGTGAAGAGGGGCAGGGTACCAGTGCTGTGCTCCCCGTCACCGAGAGGAGCAGATCAGATCAGCTGGGGCTCAGTTAAAAGGCTGAGACAATATGTGGAACAAGCCATAGGAATGTTAATAGTTTTGTCTGCATGGTTTATTAAAATTTGCATCATTTTCCATCTTATTTGAAGAACAGCTCTGCCAGCTGCACAAAGGAGGTGGCATTCCCTCAGTGCTGACTCACTGGAGTAGTGCAGACCCTGCAGAGTCAGAAACGTCTTTAGCAGCAGTGTAAGGCTTGGGCTCTGTACACGCTGCCCACGGACCCTTCCTGCAGAAATTTCTGGAATGGCTGTGAGCAGAAGTCTCATATTTACTTCAGAGCTTTGCTTATATTCTAATTCTACCTGTTTGTGGGACTTTGTCCTTACCAAGTGCCTGTTCTGGGGATTATGCCATTTACATGCCAATGGCCCACATTGGTTGTAAAGAGGATAACTATATTCACTTTCTAGTTGAGTGTGGGTCAAGCTGATGAGGTTCCTGGTTTACAAGCCCCATAGTTAGGTGGGTTTCTGACTGTAAGGCCTTTCTCTGTGCTTAACATCTTAATAGATGGAATGCATTGAGTTTGCATTACTGTAACAGGAGTTAAATCCTTGGTATTTCTCACTGACAAATATCTGTAAAAAGATAGGAAGGGGAAAATATAAGTTTAATGGCTGAAAATTTCAAAACTTAGGAGATGTGGGCATTCTAATTACACTGGAATTTGTCTGAAATATAGCTGGGTTGCTGTTTATGGAATGAACCTGATTTTGCACTTCTCTTAAAATATTTGAAAAGATGGTGAAAGAAGATGTTTGTGAAAGAAATGTTTTCTGTGTGATTTATGACACAGAATTTAAATCCAAAGTGTTAATGTTTTTTTCTTTTTTTTCAAATTGCATTTTGAGGTCACCTGTGTCTTAACTGATAGATGAAATATTCCAGTTCTACTTTTTGGAAAAACTTGCTACAATGCTGGGACTGAGGAATTGTCATACTTGGGGAAGATGAAGAGCTGCTGGTTTGAAAACCTTACACAAAGCGGTTTTTGCTTTTCTACAGGCTTTCTATTTAGAGCATGCTCAGTGGCAATAAATTTGTGTTGCCATCTTTTACATGCATGTAGGCTTTGCAAGCCAGCAGGAAGTTATTAATCCATCTTTCACTATTAAGATGACAGTGATGTTTAGGTCCAGAGCTCAAGTAGAATGTGCATCACAATTGGATGCTGCTGGATAACAGTCCCAGAAGCTTTGTTATGATATGTGATGGATCTATAAGACAATTGTTTCAGGGCACTTTTGTGTATATTGTTAATATGATGCATGATGACATGACCAATTATAGTAAGCTAATGTTCAAACAGCATGTCACAACCTGTGTATCAATGTATTGGATCTCTTCTTTCAACAAACGAAACTGAGCAATATGAGATGAAGAGTCATTGACCTCATAAAAGGTCAAAATCCTTCTATATTGACCTCTCTACTGCAATATAATTATCAGGGTATTATTTCAATCTGTGAGGAAGAGAATTAGCTTCTGTCTTGAAATGTGTGATTTGATTTGTCAGAAAAAAGCTTGTTGTAAATTTCCAGAGGTGGAAAAATTGTGCCACAACCTTTGCCGTGGGTTTAGAAGTGTTTCCAAATTCCTGTACGTAGCCAGCTGTGCTCTCAAAATGGGTGTTTGAGCTCAGGTGAGGAGAAGCCACAGCCTTGCTCCTCTCTGCTCTAGAGAGAGGCTGGGAAAACTGGCAACAGAAACTTGGATTGTAGATGTGAAAAGTTCCCTTGTTTCTCAAGTGAAGGGGAAAGTTGAGTATGAGCAGTTTCCCTCCTGTCATCTGGAATGTGTCAGAGGGGCACCAGCCCCTGAACATATTTTGACATCTCTCAGCATCGAGCTGTGAGTTTTGAGGCCTGTCTGATCTTAATTGGCAGATGTGGTGAGCAGTGACTTCTCTTTGTATAAAGGCTCTCCTTGCCACACTCACCTGGACTTGGAAAAGGATCTTGTTTGTTTGGCTTTTGCACGTGTGGTATAGATGAAGGAAATTGCAGTCTGCTCCCAAAGGGAATGCTCATATATGGAATCAAAACACTTTGGAGTACTTCACATCTGTTCCTGCAAGAGTCAAATGCAGTGTGCAGGGCCAGCACTTCAGCAGGATGTGACTACAATAAAACTATCTTTCCACTTTTGAATACTTGTGGGTCAGTATGGCCATTCTGGATACTTTTATATGGAGGATTTGTGAACCTACAGTTCTGTTGTGTGAGCAGAAACTGTTATGAGGTAACATAAGTTGAGAGGTAACCTTTCAGCAGAATGGTTTGAGTTAAAATAAAAGAATTGAAAAAGAGTACAATGACCAAAAAAATCTATAAAAATGCAATTGCGCTAATATAATTTTATCACTTATTTAAAAATTTAGTCGACCCAAAAGACTACCAAGTGTGAAATTAAGGAACAGCTCCTCTACTTTTATGGAAATCACTCTTCTTCACTTGTCTAATAGCCTGATTTTGTCAGATCATTTATTTCCATGGTTTTAAAATGAGCTTGACAGACAGAATTTTATAACACCACTTTACTGCAAATAAGAACATCATTTTCGCTTATTAAAACTGAAGCTTAGAGAAAGCATTAAAATTAACAGTTCACTCTGCTTTAACCTTTTGAATACTACTATGACTTTACACTCCAGACTATGTGTAAGGAAGGACTCAGTGGCTGCTGAGTCCATAGCTGGAGCAGAGCTCCTAAAGGACAGGCGGGCGAGGAGCCGCTCTGGCCGTACCTGCAGTCTGCTCACACTTGCCTTGATAACTCTGCTATGCAAACATTTAAAACACCACTGACAGAAATTAATACTTGCTCCAGTTAAGGTGACTTTGGGCATCAGAACTGTGCAGTGAGGAGAGGTGGAGAGTGATGATGGCACAGCAAATACGGTCTGAGATTACAGACATGTTGCCGCATACAGCAAACACCATAAAATGCAGTTTATTCTCCTAACAGATGTTTTACTTTTCGTGTGATTTTTCCTTTCTGAGCAATGAAAACTTTGACTGATCTTGGAGGTCACTGACAGATGATGAATTCTCTACTCCATAGTTGGCAGTAACTCAAACATCAAGGCAATGGTGGTGGGACACATCCTCCTCCAGCTTGGCTCATCTCCAGAAAGGAAAGTCATCTTCACAGCTACAGCTGGGCCTTATCTACATTGGGGTTATTTGGTAATGACAGTTTGGATCAGGTTTTCCCATGCATGTCTGTGCAGCCTTGTTTTTCTTTCAGTTGCATGCCTGGAGTTACTCATTGCCATCAGTTCTTGCCCCAGTGTTGTGTTCTTTTTAAAGCTAATGCAGTGAAGGAGTGGGAGTCCCAGGCCAGGCTGCTCCCCGTTAGCCATGTTATCCTTCTGCTAACTGTGGTTATTCCTCAAAGTTAATGGTGGAGATAAAATTAGATTTTCTTTTTGCATTGTCAACTTTTCAGTAGATAACAAGGGCAGATCCCTTCCAGGATCTCCAGTGGAAAAACTGATTCAGACTGTGGCAAGATACTTGCACCCTTTCTTTGCCAGCTCGTACAACCTGAAAAATTAAGGCAGTACTTAAAGAGAGAAGCATGCTTGCCAGATGAGCTGAACTTTTCTCTCCCTTCAAAGGCTTCTGTATTTGGCCCTTTGACTCCCCTTGGACTCTGTCCCCTGCAGGTTAGCAGAGGATATCCATCTTTTCTCCAGCCCCAGCAAGTTTTCCTAAAGTTTCACAGCACTCAGGATGAAGGGTGAAAGACTCAAAGTCTTTGTATTAAAATAAAAAAGGAGAATGAATGGGAGAGGTTTTTCTTCTGGTTTTGACCCTGGGGTTAATTCATCTTTTATCCAACTCTCATTTTCTTCATGCCACTATCTTAACCTAAGATTCTGGTATGCTTTATTTCTCGCCCTCAAATATTCTGCAATGTGAAGACTGTTTCCATCAGTGCATTGTTGATGCTTTTCACTGGGTGTCATTTCAACAATTAAAAGATTGCTGTACAAGCTAATAATGATGTGTTTGAATCCCTCTAGATGTAAGAATAGCATTATCAACATTACTGTTGTCACAGCCTTTTGGTCTGGATGCAGCTCATAAGAGTGGGAGAACATGCTATATATGAAGAACATAGGGCTCACAAATTTCTCCACCAGCATTTGTTGCAAGTCCAGATTTAGTTCAAGGTCTAATTGCTGTATCCTTTTGGTCTGATTAAACCATCATTCCTTGCCTTTAAGGATCAATCCTTTGGACTGGAGGTTGAGAATCAAATTGCCTCTGTGCCCTGAAGTCCGAGAATCAAATGAAGAAGTTTACTACATGGAGACTTGAAATTTTAGTTGAACTAAGTCTAAAAAATGACCAGAGAACTTTTTGCTGTGGTAGGGAATTAATCTCCCATTTCTACAAGAAATGTAGGACAGGCTACACAGAAGGGAGTCAAGGTTTGGTTGTGTTATTGGAAAAGGAACAGCCTGGTATCATCTTTGTAAATGAATGAAGCCCCTCGTCAGCCTGCCCTTAAGTAGAAGTTCTTGGTACAGAAATGCCCAGCAGTTGAAGTTTGCAATTAATCTACATATTTGAGATAAGGGAAACCAGTTTCTGTTAGAATTCCTTTGGCAGCAAATATGGAAAAGAATAAATATTTGAATGACAATCACCTCTAATCAGGCACCTACAAAGGGCCATTAATATCAGGTTAAGCTGTGGTGTTGCCAACCAGTGGCCAATTAACCATCCAGCCAGTCATGCCAGAGAGGCACCAACACTTCTGAGCTGATATTTTCCAGTGTATCAAAGGAAATATAGCAACAGGAATAACAAGTGAATTGAGGTGTTGGAATAGCTTGCAATGCAGGGAAGTTTTTAATCAAATGACATGGTCTTGCAAAAGAAAGCTCAGGAGTAAGCAGGAATTGTGAGCATGAACTCTTAACATTTCTTCTTGGATTTGAAGTAACAACTGGGAAGCTGTGTATTTTTCATCTCAAAAACAAGCGCTCTTGTGTTTCTGGGCTCCCTAGAAAACATTAGAGCTGAGATTTTAAATTAAGTCATGCAAACTTGAAGGGCACTTAGGAGGCATCAAGACCATCCTCTAGCCCTGGGGTGGTGTAACTGATCACTCCTCTGTCATTCCCAGCAGATGCTTGTCTCATTTTTGTTTAAAAACACAATTTTTGGAAGCTGCACAAATATGCCCAGGAAATCTCTTCCTTTGCTTTGCTGTTTTTGCCACACAACAGTTCTCTCTTGATATCCACTCTGACTCTGCTTGTAATTTAAACCTTTTATTTTTTGTTCTTTTCATTGTGGCTTAGGGAAACTTTGAATACACTCTTCTTTTCTGCCTTTAATGTGACTGCAAATTGTTATCAGGCTAACATACCTCATTCTTTTCTTCACTGACTTAATAATGTTGATTAATTAACCTGTTAGGTTATGGCTTCTTGATTTATCATTACACCTATATTTTCCCCACTTGGATCACAGCCACAGAAGAAAGGTGACTCAAACTGGCATCACCTGAGGTCTTCCAAGTGTATAGAGCAGAAGAATTTCCTAATTTCTTCATTCATATGTTATAGTATAAATGAGTTTTTGTGCATCTGACTATGGCATTAAACATTTGTCTGTCTCTTCCTATAGGTCAACATACTTGCAGGACATTCTGGTTTGATCTCTTCTAGGAGTTTTACTAATTTACCCTTTTATTTTATCACTGAGGTCACTGAGAGTGCTAAATAGTACCTGGTCTAGACAACCTCTTTGATGCCTCTTTTTTGTTTTCATAGTGAACCTTTGATAATTGTTCTCAAGATATGGTTTTCAACCAGTTTTGCACCCACTGTATTGTATTTTCATCAGCATCCAGTGGGATATTGCATTGGAAATCAGGAACATGTGATAACTATTTAGATGTGCTTGAGAGTTCAATGAGTATAGATGTATTAATATGCATTTGAATTTTTTGACTGTTCAGTGAATGGATGCACATTTTTACTGGTGCAGCTGGTGCTTTTTAAAAGTGATGCATAGAAATTCACTCACTAATGAAAATTGCTAAGATATCATAAAGTAAAGAGATGGGTTATTGGGTTCAGAAAACCAAAACTGTCACTGAATCTAATTACTAAAGGGGAAGGTATGCTGCTGTGAATTTGATTGAGATTTTATGTAAATCCCGTCCAGCTAGTCCACTCCAGTGTTTAATTTACAAGTCTAATGGACAATAAGGATGTGCACTCTGCAGATTGTGGGTAAGCAGCAAAGCAGCTGCTCTGGTGAGCTACTAACTCAAGTGAATGACAGACATCTTACAATTTCTGCTGTGGGTTTTGTCTGCAGTGCCTGGCAGTGGGGATGATCAGAACATGGGGACTCAAAGCTTAGCTTCATTAACTTTTGTGTAGAACAGGGTTCTGAATCCTACAGGCCTGTCCTACTTAACAGCACCTGTTGTCAAATAACCCCACAAAAACTACTATGAAAATAAGGGTAATAGTTGATGGGCACCAATTGTTCATCTTTAGGAGTTTCCCAGGTTCCAAAGCAGCCTGTGGTCTGTTTCCAGACTGAGTTTATGAATGTAAGGCCTCTGCAGGCTGCAGTTCATTCTGGAGTTGAAGTGACATGGGGGTTTGAGTACTTGAACCAATCCAGCAGACAGCACAATGACCTCCTTTGCTTTCCATGTTGTTTTTCTTTCTGTGGCTCCAAAACCAAGGCATGAACAAGATGTTTTTTACTCTTTGGTGAAATTCCTTGAGTTAGGGGAAGAATCTCACCTCTAACATGAGGTTATTCTCACATGATTAGACCTCCAAACAGTCTTAGCTCTGAGTTTGCCCTCACAATCCAAGTACCTCCCAGCAAACTCCTTGAACTACTCAGCTAAGAAAAGCTGGCTCTTACAGTAGGAAAGGTGCACTTACTAAAGGAAAGGCTTAGTGCAAAGGATGTAACTATAATTTATGCCATAAGCTCTCCACATGTTTTTATGCACAGTAGAAACCTCTTTGGTTTTTGCAAGCCTTCTTCCACTTCAGAATTAGCAGAATAAATTTCAGCTTGGTGCCCTCTCCCTACCCAGAGTCAGTTTAAACTCTGAGAATTTTATACACAAAAGAACAAGTCTCTGAAGGTGGCATTTGACTCTGTTTTCTCTGTAGCATAGTTTATAATGTTGTATCATACAAGTTAACTTAAAAGTTGTCAAAAAAACCAGGGGAAAAAAAAAAAAAGAGATTTACTCAGAGCTTCAGAGATTGGTCAAGGCTCAGTCTCCTGGGTTTTGGACTGCTTAAACTCCACCAGCTTCAATGGATTCTGCTGATTTGGATCATGCAAGTGGCTGGGCTTAGATTGCACTAGTGGTGTTAAGGCACATTCAGGCAAACCCTTTATTCATCAGTTCTGTGATGAGCACTTCATGCATAGCATCTTCTTTATCATTCCTCCCCATAATTCGATGTTAACATTTTCCCTTTCCTTGGTCTTTAAGATGTAAATAATCATCTGATTAAATATCTCTTGAGAAGATTATGCTATGGATAGAGGACTGTCACTGCACCCCTCACAATCAATGTTTCACTTGTTTATGTGATATATGTACACCTGTGAGTAGTTGCCATTACCCTTGATTGCAGCGTGGGAGACTCCTAGCTTAAAACACAACCATGCAAAAATCTGTCTTTTTTAAATAGTGGCTTTTTGCAAATGTGGAAGCAAGGAAATGCACTGACTGTAGATAAAGCAGCATTAAGGCTGAGAAAAAAATATTCTAACAGGAGTGTAGCAGTCACTAAAACAGTGTTGCTCCCTCCTTTGCTGCTATCACGAGCACTGTGCCTTACACAGAACATTTCTTAGCAGGAAAATAGCCTGATTTTTTCTTAGAAATAAAATTCTCACAATGTCTAATGCTAGGTTCACACTGTGATTCGGTGAGGCATGAGATACCTTTGCTTATAGTTTTACCTGAGAAATTAATTCACTTTGGCTCCTAGGAATGCTGCATGTGGGTTAACACTGAGCCGAGGAGCTGTACAGAGCAGAGCAAAAAAAAAAAGGCAATGTATCAAACACAGGGAAGTTTCCTACTAATGTAATGCAGGGAATAGCATTAGGTCCAGTGTTATTTAACATCCTCGTTAATGATCTGAAAGAGGAGAGTAAACAGCTGGTTAATGAAATTCACAGATGATACTAAATTGGAGACATTATAAATATCACTGAGGGCAGCAAAATAATAGAAAGGGAACTGAGATCAGAAACATGCCAAGGAAATAAGGAAAGGAATGTCAGCTGGGACAAATGTAAGGTAATTCCCAGGGGGAAAATGGGAACAGCTCTGCTGGAGGGGAGGGGAAGCAGGACAAGCAGGGTCAGGCTGATTTTAAACACACCCCAATTCTGCGGCACAGCCCAAACCCCAGGAATCCACAGCAGCCCTGCACTACAAATACAGCCCAGCCTTAGTGACCAGGTCCTCTGCACCACAGAGTGGGGAAAAGGCTGGAGTACAACCAGTGGGACTCCTCCTCTGGGGAGTCCTCTCCTGGCTGTTACACTGGCTTTTAGACTGCTTTGTGCTGCCACAGAAAGGCAAAACAGCTTTAGCAGGCTGAGAATGGGACCTGAAAGATGAAAGATTATTTAAGATTGCACAAAGAAGGGCAGACCAGGAAGAGAAGACAGTAGAAGTGTTAAAAAATATATAATTAAAAATTGAAATTTCAGCCTGGATGTCAGGGGAACAGCTCCTAACTAACCTGCAGAATAGTCTTCTGAGGAAAGTAGTGGAAGCCCTGTCATTTGGAGTTTTAAATGCAGAATGGGGGAAACACGGGAAAGCACATCAAAGGAAACAGGCAGGAGTGGGCAGGGTGTGGGTTACATGTGTGTCCAGCTGATCTTCTCAGTCTTATCAAACCAAGATAAACATCTCTCCAATCTCACACTATCACAGAGTGATATCACAGAGAGATTTGCTTCATACAAATGTGTTGATTCTGGGGAATGTCTGTACATCTCAGTCACAGAGGCATTTTTACCAAAATACCTTTGCAGCACTCCACTGAGATTTATTCAGTGAACTTACCAGTTTTCCTATCTGTGGCTGAATGGATGTCAATCACACTGAAGACTGAAAAGGAAGAAGAGCATTAAAACTCTCCTTTGCCCTATGTAGCTCTCTTTTTTAGCATGTGCATGTTCTTAGCTCTGTGCTGAGAACATTAAAACTGGTTAGCATGGATGTAAAAAAATTTTACTACTGTAATTACAGCAAAAGGCTACCTGTCAAGAAAATAAATGCAAGTAATCAAACATAGCTCTGAATCTGGCTTTGGGCTGGGAGAGCCATTCAGCCGTGCTGTAAGGAGGCAGAGCTCCCAGTGACGTCAGGGGCTGATGCCAGAGCACAACTGGGCTGTGAACCAGAGCCACCACACCAGAACCAAAGACTCTGGGATGGAACTACAGCTGCCAGTTCCCAATTCCAGCATTGGGCATTTAGGCCTGCATGTTGTCCTGTTCCTCTCTGAGTACTTCCAAGTGAATTTAGAAAGATAGGTGAATATATATATGTCAGAATGGAGTAAGATTTTTGAAAGGGTGATGAGGAAATATGAGTTATCTAACAATAGAGAGAATGTGGAAAATGCTCAATGCAAATCTGACCAATCCCTCCCACTACCCAGTCTCACTTTGAGATGGCTTGCCTAGACTTCCCAGAATCTGACTGGAGGAACTATAGATATAAAATCACCAGTGAAATTTGGGTAGGTTCTTTTGTCACCTCTGCTAGAGCCATTCACTTGGTTATAGCTGCAGCAAGTATGGTCTATATGTGCATGTAGGCATTATCATTTTTCACCTGCATTTGAGCTTACTGGAATTTGTACCAACTATATTATCTGTACCAGCAAGAAGAGGCCTGATGTAGAGTTTGGTGATGAAAGCTAAAGCACTGTCATTCCCCTCTTTGGCTTTGGATTAGATCTTAATTTTATTTGTTAAATTCTAGGGATTCAATCCTGAGTAAATATTTCTCTACTCAAAAATCTGACAGCAAAATCATATTCAATGGTTTCAGAAAATTCAATAATAATCTTGTAATAAAGTAATACCTTCTTCTTATATTCCATTTTCCTCTATAGACTTGAGTGCTTTAAAGATATAGTCTCCATTTTACAGGTGGTAAACTGAATTTTTGAACACTGCAAGTAGTATCTGTCATTAGGAGAACACAATACAAG
Organism: Polioptila caerulea; assembly: GCA_013397295.1. Classification (NCBI taxonomy): domain Eukaryota; kingdom Metazoa; phylum Chordata; class Aves; order Passeriformes; family Certhiidae; genus Polioptila; species Polioptila caerulea. The sequence continues at coordinate 204,218 of VYXF01008920.1, read as the reverse complement.
CTTTTAGTTTCTCACGTGCTATTTTAATAAAAGAAACCATTAAAGATTAACAAAAAGCATCGGTTCATATGTAACATTTTAACACTCCCTGATGAAGTACATTTCATATCTTGGATTTTATCTGGGCAGGTAAGAGATGTAGGTGTGGAAGAAGGGATTTCAGTCGACTTTGCTCCTAATAAGTCACAACTGTTCTAATTACCAAAAAGGAGGAACCCTCAATGGGTCACAGATATGACTAATAATAAAGAAAAGTGTGATAAAAGGGGTGGGCTGGCTGCTCAGGAGGACCTTGAGGAAGAGAACGTGGAGGAAAAGAGCCTTGAAGAGGTAGAGGAGCCCTGAGGGAGGAGGAAAGATCCAGAGAGAGACACAAAGAAGAATGGAACAAGGAGGAGAGTTGCTGCTGTAAAAGCTCTGCTGTGAGGTCAGCGTTGGTCTGATGGAGTTGGAGCTGCTGTTGGGGCTGCAGTCACAGCTGAGGTAGCTCAGGGCTGTGTTCAGAGTCTGCAAACCAATATTTGCAGCCACAGTCCAGCAGGAGATAACCAGCAGTCAGAGTCTGCAGCTGGACCCTCCAGAAGGAGCTTGCTGTAGTCAGTCAGGATGGCAGAGCTGTAAGGAAGAATGAACTGGGGCCCTTTTCACGTTGTTAACTCAGGGTCTGTGTCATTCCTACCCCTAATGAAATGTCTGCTGCAACAAGAGAGAGCAGGGAGAGAAGAGGATCAGTGTTTGCCCCACAGTGCCCCAAAATACCAGTCTTTCCAGGTCCCAGCACACTGCTGCTGTGGTCAGACCCTTTGTACAGGAGTGGAAACTCCTAGACAAGGCAGGAAGAGGTAATCTGAAGATGTTTTTGTGATCAGAACCTCAGAGTTAAGCAAAATTCTCTTAGAAGTTAGGAACTCAAATGTTTGGAAGGATTTAGGTCTTGGTGATTTGGTGTTAGAAGTGAGGATAAAAAGAATAGTCATGATTTCTTACCCTGTGCTCCAGCAAACTTGTGTTATGAATTCATTGCAGTTGTGTTAAAGAGAACTTCACCCAGGATCAGTGTTGCTGACATCTTCTATTAGAGCTACCTGCATAAAGAAAATCCCCTTCAGAGCAATGGGGTTCTCAAGCCTGCTCATAGCTCCTGGAGATTTATGAAGTGATCTTTGAATGGGAACTTGATGGTTGGATGCTGGAGCTATGTCCCACAGTCTGACAGGATACTTGGCTTCCTTCAGGGGATTCCAGATAATTACTCTGAATGTTGCTTTTTGGATGAAACCTGCTCTTAGTAATTTCTAAAAAAAAATGTTTCCAAAACATTCCCAAGATATGTGGCTTTTATCAAAAATAGACTGTTTAATTTCTGTTCTGCTACATTTTATGTTTATACTGTCTGACAATTCTGTCTGTACCCAGTATCCCATCTGAGTCCTTGTGGATATTCCTGATGAACTGCTGCCCAAGTTCCTGAAATATTTAAATGCCCTGTTGGTCCTGTAAAGGCTTTTGGAGCCCATCAAAGAGTGAGGCGTTTGCAGAAGTCTCTTCCACTGTTATAATTTTCCTATTTTCCTACTCAGTTTTGAATATTTGAGAGCACCTGGGCTGGAATGGTGCAAATAAATGACATCTGATCCTAAAAGCTGGAAAACATTAAGTTCACTTGAGAGGAACAAATTTCCTGCAGTGTTCAGTGGAACTCCTCATGATGTTCAATAGAAATCCCCATAACTCCTGGAGTTTCTGGAGACACTCAAACTATTTTCCTGTAGTTGGGGGTTGAGATCAGGGTTACAGGAAGCTTTTTGAACTGAGAAATGATTTTGACAGGGTAGTCAAAATGTTCCACTCGAAACCTTGGTCTTATTGCTGAGAAATAAAGAATTTCTTCATCCCATTTTTTTTTTCTTTTTTGTTTTGTTTCTTAGTCCTGCTGCTAACTCTGATCAGTTCTTTCCCTATGACCTCTCAGAAATGTCTTGCCTATCATGTGTGTAGGGAGATGTTTGCAAAGCAGTCCTGCACCAAACAATTTTGCTTTTTGTGGTCTATATTGCAGTAAACCTATTAATAAATCAGAACTTTAACTTAAAGTAAAAGTAGGATTTTATGACTAAATCATTGTATAGCTTCAGAATAATAAATCAGTCACTTGTATCCTAAGTGGAAAGTGAAGATTTATAAATCAAAGCATTTTATTTCGGAATTTCTCAGGGTGATTTGTAAATCTGCTGTAGAATTTGTAAATCCAGATTGGGGTATGTAAATCCATTTCATGGTTTATAAAGCAGTTGAATGTTTTAGCTAAATCTAATGTTTAAAATAATGATTTCTGAATCAAAACTTTCTGCTAAAGATTTACTAGTGAGTTTTATAAATCAGAGGCAAGATATATAACTCAAACTGTGAGAAGTGCAGATTTATAAATCCAACTTGTAAATCAACGGAAAAAACATCATGTTTTACACTAAATAATATTTTACAAATGGCACCTCATACATCATGCAATTGCCACAAATCTTCTGCATGGGAGTCAGGGTACATAATGTGTGACTGAATCAAAAAGAAAAACTGTGGGAGAGGCAGCACAGCGGGTTAAATGCTCGGCCTGAGCCTTGCAAAGCTTGGCTTGTGTTGCCTGCAAGCCAGGAGCAGTGGTGTCGACCTAGTCAGTAGTGGACATTTGTCCAAATCAATACATGATGGCATAATTCATAACCTTGGCAATTGCAGCAGAGGGGAGGCCCCACACAGGAGTAACAGGGGTGTTGTAGATCATGATTGAAAAGCATTGGCAGAGTTATGTAGGGAACCTTATGCAGCACCTGTCTGCAATGCACCTGTTATAGCAGGCTGTCCCTTCTAAAGGAGCCAAAATCCACAAGGAAAAAAAAAAAAAAAAAGCCCTAAAACCCCCTCAAACCCAAAAGACTTAACCTCATAATCTGGTAGACCTTTTCACTAATGTAATAACTCGATGAGGAAAAATAAAAACAGTTATATTCTAGGTGTGTGCAGACAATATTAAAAGGGTTTAGGAAAAATCCTCTTTCCACTTTATAATTTTCAAAGCAATTTTTATTCCCACAGCAGAGCTTGGGTCTAGGGACAAATATTAGGGAATAAGATTAGTCTACAGCTTCTACAGTAGAAGCTTCACATCTAGGTGACTGGAAATTCTAATGCTGATTTGGTGGTGGGTTTGCATTTCCACAGCTGTGAAAAACTGTTTTGGTTTGTTTTTTTTTTTTTTTTGACCCTTACCACTTATTTAGACCCCAAACTGTGCCTTAGATGGGCAGCTGCCATCGGAGTGCATTCCCTTTTCTTCCACCTTCATTGCTCACATGAAGCTGCAGGTCTTGGATGTGGGGTTTGATGTCCCAGATCTGCCTCTTCTGGAGCCTTTCCAGCAGCACAGGCAGAGCTGTGATGATCTCCAGGAGCTCAGGCACCCCTGGCCAGGAGGCAGCAGCAGCTCTGCATGGACACTGGGCTCTTCTGTCTTCCATAGTGGGCAAATGCACTTGAGAGGGAAGAACTGAGGGGTTGGTACCCAAGTCAGAAAACTACTTGTTACAGAGAAAAGTGATAGAGGGAGAAGGTGGTATGGCTGTCCTTGCTTCTGACAGTGTTTTTTCACCTGGGAGCAAGTTCCTGTCACCTACCTGCTAGTGAAAAATATCTTGTGTCTCAAAATATTTTTTAGCATTCAACCGTTGGGAGGTTAAAAAATTAACCAGGAATATCAAGCTGAGATTTGTAGATGAGTGCCACTAATTTTTGTAACAGAATCCTTAACTGGCCCTTTTCCAGAATTCAGTTCAGGAATACAAGGAGCTCTGTATATTCCCTAATGAAAACATTGAGTTAAAATAGGTTTGAAATTGAGAATGCATTTTGGTAACTTGAGGGTAAAAAAAAAAAAAGAGGGTTTTGTAATCATCTCTAAAATAACGAAATAGACACAAAGAAACTTAAAAGAAAGGCAAACACGTTAAAGTAGGTTAATTAGCCAAATAAACATCATTCATTGTGCCCTGTAGTGATGTCATGATGTAGTGATACATTTTATAGTCCACTGGAACTGGTTTTTGATCCTTTGATTTTATATTTCTGCCTCCCCGTGCAGCATCACTCCATGACAGGGAGTTGAGGATGTGCTGAGGGAGGAGTGAGCTGGGATGGGGAGGGTGGCTTGGAGGGGAGCAGCAGGCAGGAGCCAGGGTCTGAAGGAAGCAGGAAGAGTCATACAGGGACAAAGGAGTGCAAGGGACAATTGTGCATAACAGAGCGAAACCAGGGCTGGGCAAGTTGGCTTTTTCAGGGTTTTTTTTACGTTTTCAGCAACAGAGAGGAGCTGGACTTTCGGATTTCTTTAAAGCCAGACTGCAGAATGAGTGAGTAGCAGTGCTAAAGTGGGGCTATGGGCCTGTGACTGGGGTAGGAATGTCTAAAACAGATTTTGTTCACCAGGGAAGATTTCTGCAGAGCTGCACCAAGAGTCATAAAGTCCCTTTTTCTGATTTGTTTCTTCCTGTGTCCTTGCTTCAGAGCCATCATCTGTTCGGCTGCAGCATCCCATGGAGCCAAAGCTGCCTTCCAAGGGGTCATGCAGCTACACAGACTTTGTTTGGTGGCCAAGTCTTCCACGGTGAGAGCTGTGCCACATGAATCAAAGATTTCTTATGCTTCCACTTGTTACAATTATTGGCTGTACTATCAAAATTAGGCACTGAGTGGACATTCCCACAGCCTGTTACACAATTAAACAGGACAACCTTTGCTAGATTCCTCAGTGACTAGAGCCTTGATACAGTCCACAGCAAACTGTAACTGCCTGGAATATTTTGAGGGCTTTGGATGCTGCTGTTAAAGCTATTGAGCCAGTGGAAGGCAGATAGTGTGTTAAAATGCTAAAATAGTTTTTGGTGGTTTTTTTTTTTTTTTTGTAAGTTAATCAAAGCATTCCTGGACAAATCATTCCAAGTTATAAACTAGGACAGGATAGGGTGTAATTTTCAAACATTGCAGAAAGGTCATCCCTCACTGTAAAGTGCTTAAGCTTATCTATAAAGCCTTCAATTGCATTTTTTTAGTTTCCTATCTCCCTTTGGGCTTACAGTCCAGCAGAGATATAACCTTTTTTCCCCCCTTCCAATACTTGCATTTCTTTAATAACAAAGTTCTCTTGCAATTTTTCTGTTGTAAATTCTAGACAAATGTTTTTGTTTTATCTTCTCATATTCCAAATAGGCGTTGAGTGAGTTGCAGTCAGTCCCTCAGAGAAAAACCTCTGACTGAATTTCTTCGTTGGGAAACAATGTAAAACTGTGTGGGCCTGCAACTGACCTGGCAGTTGTCTAAATACATTAGGATAAACTGCTTTAAAAGGCAAGGTTGTGTCTGATTCCTCTGAAGTGGTTGCAGTTTCCTCAGCCAGCCTTCCCTGTTCTCCAGCAAGGTCTGGAATCCAGGGGCAATGCTTAGAAAAATCTGGGCTTTATTCCAGAAGGAATAACAAAGAAACAGAAATTTAAGTGATTTTGAATGCAGAGAGCCCTATTAAAAGACATGCCAAATATTACTCTACTATTTGTCATGGATTCTTGCCTTATAAAATTTTGGTTCTCAATAAGAGACAAAGTTTAGTGGCAATAAAGTAATGTCCCTTAAGCTATATGGCAATACTTGGGAAGCCTGGTGTTGGAAGTGAAGCAGTATCTTCTGCCATGGAGTGGAATTTCTGACAACACTAACCTCATCAGCTCATGCAGAGAGTGAAATCCTGAGCTAGATATGGCAGTAGGAAAGGAGAGGGTGAGAGGGTCACACTGGTAAATGCAAGCATTTTTGGGAAATCCAAGTCAGCATCCTAGTGCAAAACTAAACACCTCAGTAGGCTGTGCTTCAGTGGCTGCAATCACCAGAAGACTCTAGGATATTTGCCTTGCACCCAAACTCACACCTCAGGAAGCCCAAGCGCAGTTGTGTGGTTGCCTGGTTTACCAGAGCTAATTACAGTTTTCATACCCTGATGATTTGCTTCCAAAGCACAGAAGCTGGTTTAAGAATTCCATCACTCCCTCTTCTGGAATTGCATTCTGAAAATGAGAAATACAAATACTGAGGTAAAAAGGATGTAGAGGTAGATTAGATGACAAAAATGCATAAAAGTTACCTTCCAGTTATATGGAAAATATAATGTCATATTAATACCCACATCTACTGGTTATATATGATGACATTGCCATTTGTATGAGGAACTGAAATTTCTCTATGAAAATACATAAATGCTACTCCAGCCTTGCACATAGAAGAATGTATCATATAATTTACAAGCATGATGTCCAATTTAGTCAAATCCATGTTGCAGAGAGGTTGAGTGTCAAGACTGGGTATTCAAGCCCCAGACATTGGATTTTAAATAAGACTTTTGGTCACCTTGCAGCTCAGAATTCCCAGCACTGACAATACCACGAGAATGAGCTAACAAACCATGGTGGCCATGCCAGAAGGAGGAGGAAGCCCTTCCTTTTGGGTCCCCATCACCTTCAGCATGATGACAGGGCAGTATTTCTGTGATGCATAGCTCAGCTGTCCTAACATGGGAGGGGAGCACCCCACAGGCTATAAAGAAGAGAAAATCTATAAAAACTGGTATCTGTTTTGCTCCAGAAGGAGCCATGTCATCTTGTAGCCCAGTGGACAAAGCTGATGTCAAGGGACTGTGTCACTTTTCCAGCTCTGCATTGCTGCCCTCGTGTCCTGCTGCAGCTTTGCTGTTTGCATGATGCCACCAGCACTGGCACAGAGAGGGGTGTGAAGTCTGATTTCTTTCATAAACTCTACAATATAATGATACAGAGTCTGCTGAAGTACCAGCTCAGATTTCCCAGCTGTGGTTGGTGGTAATAGTGATGCTAATGATGAGCAGTAATAAGCAGTACTGATACTTAAACTCTTGCGAACATCTTTAGTCATCTTCCTGACCTTTTCCCCTTTCCTGGCTTGCAATATTCATTTAAAAGGAATATATCATTATATAATCATGGAAGATGACTTTCCTTGTGTTTGCACTTTTTCATCCTATAAGAGAACCAATTTTTTTTTTTTTTTTTGGCACTAAATGGATTTGCAAACTTTCTGTATCAGACACTTTAAAAAAAATATTCCTCAGCTGTTTGAAGCTTTTGTGTGCAAGCACTTCTCATCAAGTCTTTCTTCATTTGTAACAAACATAACTCATAAACTTTGTCTGACAAGAGAAAGTAGTTTTTCTTCTGCTAGTAACTCTTATATTTCCGTTTCAGAAAAGAAAAAAACACTGGGAAAAAAAGGAACTCTAAATGCTTCCATTCATTTTGCAACTATTTCTTCATCTAAAGTTTGGAATTATTTCTACCTTGTAAAGTCTGGCTTTCTAAACAGTAATTTGAGTGAAAGGTACAGATCTTGCTCAGAGAGCAATGGCTGGTAACTGGTAAAGTGCTGTATGTGTTTCTAATGCCATTTCCCTCAGAGGCAAAGGGAAAGTCTGGTTATTCTGGGTTGCAGTCTCATAATGTGTGTCTTCTGTCTTTGCTTGACAACTTAAATGTCCCTAGCTCCCATTGCAGGGTGATTTTTAGCATAAGTACCTGCCTTGATCCGTGTTGCAATGTGTTCCTTGCTGCTTGAGAGGCAGGAGTTAACCTGGATGTACAGAGACACAGGCTTGAGTGGCAATCCACTCAGAGATTACAGCCCAGGAAACAGTGCAACACAGGACCAAAGGATGTGCTGTTCTACCAGGGAGGAAAAAAACAAAGCTGTTTTGTGAGATTGGCATAAGACTGCCCCAGAAAGCTTCAGGAAAAAAAAAATTGTGTTAGAATTTTTAGGTAAGTACATAAGAGTGTTTGATATCATTTTGGCTCAAAACTCAGCAGAGGATGTTTTTTTTAGTTTAAGGAACTGTCTTGTATTTTTTTAAGATTTTGGGATGAATGCCCTTGGGGTGTCTTGGTTATTGATGAAAGGTAAAATAATTGCTAAAACAAACAGGGAAAATGATGCTTCTTGTGTTCTCCACCGGAGAAACATGGCAGGATGCAAAGGCAGGGTCCTGTTCCTTTCCTGGCACTTCCAACATGTTTTTGCATCCAAGGGCCTTGGAAGACCCTAGACTTCTCTCCCAGCCAGTCAGGGCTCTTTCAGGCTGACATAAACTTTGGATGAATTTTACTTGTTAAAATATGTAGGGCAGAGTCCCACACTAAACAAGTTTCTCCATCCTTTTGTTACCTTTTCCAAACATTTTCATGATTCCCTCCTATAACTTTGCCTTAGCTGATGTGAAAGCAATTGGATTATCCCCAAACTCTCCTTCTCCAGGATAAACCATTTTTGTACCCTCACATTCTCCTCTCGTGTCTTCAGCCCACTGGACACTCCATTGCAACTGAACTGTGACTACATCTACAGCTATAAAATTAGTAATTTTGTCATTAAGATGACTGGCCTGTGGGATATTTGTGGCTCTGAATAAATACACAACTATGTTTTTTCCTTTCAAAAAATTACCCAAAAGCATTTGTGTAATAAGGATGCTTAAATAATCTTGATTATACTTGTTTATATCAATTCTCATCAGACATGATAAATATTAATGTAAGAATGAGTGTTAAGTAAATTGAGATGATCACAAAACAGCACTTTAAAACAGAATTATCATCCAGTGGATCACCCTGTCTACAAAGGATGGCAGTAAAATGTATCAGTTGACCTCAAACTTTGCTTTCATTTGTGTGTATTCCTTATGAAACTTGGAAATTGATACAAAATGTGGAATCAAGACTTTGATTTATTAAGGTAGAACGGGTTCAAAAAGTGCTATAAAGACCACTTGATTCTCATAGTTAGATTTTGTTTGTGTGAGACTCTCCAGGACAGCATGTGGCACTCTGCTAACAACGTGTGTTTTTTGATTTTAACAAGACGGTCAGGGAGAATTGAGATGAGGGAAACTGACAATTAGAAAGAGTTTAATGTTAAAAAATCCAACAAACCCAAAAGCAGGCTGTACAGAATTACAGCAGCAAGAGCTGCCTGAGCTGGCAAGATCTTTCTAAGGAAAGAAAGGGAGCTTGGGAATTTCAGGGAGGCAGTGAGTGGATGTGGATGGGTCTGCTAGCTCCATGACTGACCCTTGGTGACACAGCTGCTGAGGCTCAAATAAGGACTAGGTGTGTGCATTGCTGTTAAGTTTCTTTCCCGTTTGTTTCGTTGTTGGGTAGTTTGTTTTATTTCAATCTCCTTCCTTGCATGTGGATTGTGTGCAGTGAAGTTAAACCCTGTGTTCTTGTTGTTTAACTGTGCCCTGAGAGGGGCTCCACTGCATCTCCTGAGAGGCTGGGTCTAAACACGAGGCTGCAGCAGAGAGGCCCAGGGCTTTGTGCCCACTGAGGTGCAGAGAGGGACGGGGCAGCTGCAGCCTCGGGGCTCAGTGTTGGGGTGACCTCGAGTGCCCATTGAACGGGCTGTGCTGCTAACACAGGGATATCCAGACATGGATCTGCAGCTGTGCAGGAAAGGCACCTGTGACCGGGCAGCGCTTCGGCAGGGCCTTCAGGCCTGGGTGGGTGCATTCTGCAGCGGTGGGTGGGTGCATTCTGCAGCAGTGGGTGGGTAGGTGGGTGCATTCTGCAGAGGTGAGCACTGTGGGTGTATGGCTGCCACCAGTGCCTGCAGTTCGTGGCATTTTCTGCTTGTACAAATTCCCGTACAAGTGCAACCGATGCGAAGCTTTAGTGTTTCTTTCATGCGCTTTTTCTCTGTTGGGTTTGGTTTTTTTTTCATTTCCTTGCGATCACTGGTAGGTTTTCTGGGCCATGCCCAGATGATTAACTGCAGTTTAGCTCAAGGCTTCATAAAATGTGGCTTTCAAATGAGTTAGTGATAGATGAGTTCCATCGGAGTGGTGTATGCAGAGCTAGGAATGACAGCTCTTGCTACTACTTAGGATCGTATTAAAAAGAGAGCTGGAAATTCCTAATTTAGAGAGATTAAATTTAAGAGATTGTGTTTATTGCCCTGGCTGTGGGAAGCATGTTTCTTATTCCATCATCCTGTACCAGTCAGTCTACTTCCCCTTTAAGCTGGTAGCCAAACTGCTGATTGATAATGAGGGAGGACAGGTGCTATTGTGTGAAACCAGGCAAACAAGTGCTGCTGAGATGAGGGCCCTGGGGATCCTCCAAGAGCAGCCAGAGCTCCCCAGGGGCGCTCTGCTTCTGAGCTTCTTCCTGTGTGTGACACCAGGAGACTTGGCTTGGTGAGTCATACTATAGGTGGTGTGGAAAACACTTTTAAAAGTAATTATTTTAGTGAACATTGAGTATTACCTATTTTTTTTTGTTTGTTTTCTTTCCTGTGTGGCGCTCTTCCTGAATCCCTACCCTGACTGGTGATGGTGTTTCTGTATAGCAATGACATGTAGCATGCTCATCTTGGAAAAGTTGATTACTGCCTGTATACACTGGGAGGTGAATAGGATATGAGCCTCTGCCGATTTTGAAAGCAGAAGATAATCATTGTGGTAGATGAAGAAATGGCACAACTCTTTATCCATGGAGAAAAACCAGAAGGATTTGAATTTCCCCACGTCAGAAGTTTGGTGACCATAATTGTAGCTAAGGAAAAAAAATCCTCATTGGACATATTCATGCTTGGCCTTTGTTCTAGTCTTTTTTAAAACATGCTGATTGTGATTATGTTAGTATCAGCTAAAAGAGTTGCAGAAAGTTTTTGTGTATGTTTGTGGATTTATGATCACTAGGAACACCTGCTCCATGAATAATAGGAGGACTCTCTATGGTCTGAAACTAAATTAACTTGGCCAAAATTTTGTGGAAAAATGTTTCATGTGAGGATTCAAAATTATTTCTTAGTTAGTGAATTCAAAGCACTTGATGTCTTTTTCTACCTTAGACTGTAAAAACAAGACCAGTTATGCTGTTAGCTGGACTTTGAAAATGCAAATAATTATGTAATTAAGAATGTGCTTTGGTCCTATTACACTACCCATAAAATTCCACAATCTTAAAAACAACATGTTTTAAAATATTTTACTAAATATAATTCATGTAACTGAATTTTATAGCCCACCAAGTTGTGCAATTAAATAGTACATGACTATTTCTTACAATTAAAGATTGCAAGGGTCTTCCTTCATACAATATGATATATTTAACAACTTTTTATGCTAAGTAGTTGATATAGTTAATGTTGTAGTCACTTAATTCAATTTTAATTAGCCAAACACTAGTTTGAAAATGTGAACTTTTCATTAACTGACATTGCTCATATTTTTGCTGCTTGTTTTCCCCATAGTTCTTTCAAATTATGTATATATAATGTGTAACATTCATGAAATGTATTTATCATTGAAAGCAATGCCAAAATTAGTGCAGAGTGAAGAGAAATATACTTGTGTTTTTTGACAAGTGTAGCTTGAGCCTGAGATGATTTTTAAAAAATTAAGAAATAATTTCCAAGTCTTAACCAAGCACCTCTCCTGCAGAAAACTCTTCTGTTTTGGTTTTTATCTTGGGCCTTTTGTCAATCACAGGTGTTCAGGCTGAGATTCTGTCACTGAGTAGCCTTGAAATACATGGAAACCAGAAAAACTCTGTGGAAAGACACCCTGAGCGTGGATTCAGGAGAAGTATTTCATGAGGGACGGTTTCTAAAGGACTTCTATAATTTATTGTTTGATTCTGAATTATAATACTGGGAAAAGGTGATATTAATTTGACTTTGTTATAATACTTGCTTTGCACTGTTAATCCTACTATCTATATAGCTGGGGAAAAGATACCAGCTGGTTATAGGCTAGAAATTACCATATTAATGTTTTATTTGTGTGGGAATATAGTTGTGTTAATTAATGTTTTGATGTGGTTACCAGCACTTAGTGGTCTCTGAACGTCCCCTGCTGACTTAGGGAAATTAGAAATATTCAGGTATGAACGTGGTGGGGCCAGTTATACCATCTCTGCCCAAGTACTCGGAGGGGAATCCCACTTTATGAAGGGTGGTGGTGGTGTGGACTTGTGCCATCAGGGAGAAACCTTCTGGTGAAGGGTGGCTGGGGAAAAGGAAATGTGGGAGGTGTTAAGCAGAAAGAGGGGATTTCAGCTGATGTGCAGCTTGGCTCCAGCCAGGGCTGGCTGTCTCTCAGCACTGGTGAGAATTACCTCACAACATGAGAAGACCTCTAGGTGCCTGTCTTGCTGCAGAAGTGTATTTACAACTCATAGTCTAAAAGACACTTCTTTTTGTTTAGTCACAATTGATTCAAACTTTTGTTTCTTAAAACTGCTGGGGTTTTTGTTTTATTTTTTATTTTTTTTAACGCCAAGAGCAGAGTGGAGACAGAAGTTCACAAAACACAATGAAGGGATATGTATAAAGAAAATGGAATGTTAGTTTTGATGCTGCAACTTAGATGCTGTGCTTTGCTTTAGCCCTCCTTCCCTCCTTCCCTCCTTCCCTCCTTCCCTCCTTCCCTCCTTCCCTCCTTCCCTCCATCCCTCCTTCCCTCCTTCCCTCCTTCCCTCCTTCCCTCCTTCCCTCCTTCNTGCTTTGCTTTAGCCCTCCTTCCCTCCTTCCCTCCTTCCCTCCTTCCCTCCTTCCCTCCTTCCCTCCTTCCCTCCTTCCCTCCTTCCCTCCTTCCCTCCTTCCCTCTTTTTTGCCTTTGATATCTCTCTGTCTGCAGATCTGAAAGAGTTAAATGTACCAGCACTCTGTAACCTAGATAAAAAATATGCATTTTAATTTCTAATAAAAAAAAATGAAGCAGGTATGAATAGCAATAAAATTACTCAAAATGTTTAAATTGAAGGAAAACAATTGAAAATGGATTTAGAAATATAATGTTTAGTTAAGCAAGCTATAATATTCTGTTATTTTAATCAGTATTGTGGAGCAATTTAAACTATGCTGGAAGAGAATTCTTCTGTTTTAATTCTGTCCCTCCCCCAAACAGTCACCAAAAATTCTTTAATGTTTCAGTCATATTCCATAGTCCTTGGCAAAAGCAGCCTCTTCGTGCAAAGGTTTTTGGGTTTTTGATCTGTTTTTTGGCTGGCCCTAGTACAGCCAGCCCTGGACAGGGCAGCCAGATGGACCTCCAGGCTGTCACATGAACAAACAGGACGCTTTACATAAGACTTGGAACAACAAATAAACAAAAAATCCACTACCAGAGGTAGCATCTAGAGAGAGATGCAGAGTGTTGGCTCGAGAGGAGGAGCCTTGATTCAGCATTTCCTGTGTCCCCACCTGCCTCGGGGGGTGATTGGGGTGCATGGCTGTGCAGGGAACAAAGGCTGAAGCCTCAGCTCTGCTGCTGTGCAGGCATCTGGAGGAAGATCAGGACTTGAGAGAGGAAGAAGAGGATTGGCAATTTCTCCAGTCCCCTCCAGCCCTGGTTCTCTAATGGCCCTAACCAGCGGATGGTTCAGTGCTGACACTCTCTTCTGCATAACCAAATCCTTGGGAGGTTTAAGCATGTGTGAATTGGTTCATTTTTTTTGCTTTAGATGCTGATTTGGAAAATATGTAGGCATATTTCCAGCCATAATTCTGATGTTTTCTTTTTTTTTTTTGCAGGTGTTTCTTGATTCTTCCACCTGCAGTAAGTGAAGTGGGTCTTGCCAGTTGTCCATGCAACTTCTTTAGGTAGACTTTAATAAAACTTGTCTCTTTGTCCTCCACCATTTTCCAAATCAGCTTGTAGGCTTGACACTACTTGTTGTATGTCTCTGAGGACAATGCAAAACTCCTGATTTTTTAGAACAAAAGTTTGCACTCTTCCTTCAACAGCAGAAAAGTATTTGCTCTTGTAGATTCAGAGATTTATCTTCTCCCTCTCTTTCAGAGAGCCTCAGGTCCTGGAGGAGCCGGGGTGTCTGTGTGGGCACTGGGTCTGTGTTGCCCACAGGCCCTTCTGGAGGAGCTGCAGTCTGTGCCAGGTTGTGTCCAGCAGCTGCTGTGTGTGGTGAGGGCCAGGATGCCGTGCTGGCCCGGAGGGACCTCTGTGTGCAACGCTGTCCCCTCCGTGGCCTCCTCCCTCCATATGGGACTGTGGGCAAAGAAGTCTCCCATGCTGACCCCAGCTTTACCCCACAATTGTTTCTGTCTGTTCATTTAAATTCCAAAAGAAGTGCAGAGAAAAGAGGAGATGCTGCCCTGTGCCTGTGGAGCACCAGCCTAGCAGCCCTTGGCTTTGCTTGGATCCTGTGGTACTGCTCCAAAAGGATTCCTCAGGAGAGAAGCCACATTGGTGATAAATCACTGTGCCTGCGGCTGCTGAAGAGGGAAAGAGGGGGAGAAGGGAAGCACTCTGCCCTACCTTTTATTTTCAGGGTGACTGCATTTGTGGGATGAGAGCTGTGGGTTGCACGGGGACGTTTCTGCCCTTAATCACCCAATTCTAACAGGGAACTTCACCCTGCGGACACTCCGGGCACGGCGGCGCAAATAGCACACACGGGGACACCTTGATGTCCTGCGTGCAGCCCCTGCCACTTCCTAACAGGCTTTTTTAGCATTTAGAACGTGTTTATTAAAGAAGATTTGAGCTTTAGAATAGGTACTAAATCTCTGCAATGTGCTGAATTCCCATTCTGTGAGACTCCAGTGCAAGCACTGAACTGAGGGGAGGCGGGTGAACTTAAATTAACCCAGGAGAGGAGGGTGAATGCCGCTTTCAAGCAGCAGATGCTGCAGCACCAAATAAGCATATTGCACAATAAATAGCAGTCATGGCTTTAATTAGGAATTCAATTGAAGTTGGAAACCACTTGCCTACAGTAAAATTGTCCTATTTAACATTTCTATCAACATATTTTTTTATCATTGGCATTGTTGCTTTTAATTTAACTTTCAATTTTAACTTTCAATGTAATAGATAAAATATTTTTTATACACTGCATTAATAGTTCTTTTCCATGCATCTATCTTGATGTTGTATTTAAATCACAGACACCGAACAAATGTGAGAGTTCAGGGCAAAAAAACAATAGACACATCTTTCAACTAACTGTCCAAAATCTCTAATACCCATGTTTTTGGATCACTAGATCTATTTGGAGCTCCAGGAATGTGTGCTTAGCACACACACTTGTACAAAATGCTCTCTCTGAAAGCTCTGGTCTGGTGGATTGGAAAGCAGTTGAAAGGTGACAACCTGTCAATATGTGACTCAGAATTAGAAGAATGCGGGCTTCACTTCCAAACAGCAAACACAGGCTAACTTTAGGTATTGAGCTTCCTAAAATGTGAGTTCAAGGAGGAAAAACTGTGCTTGCTTTGTTACACCAGTGTGCTTGTAGTTTATCTACTGCAACAGTAATTGCTGGTTAACTTGGAGGATTAGCTATTTATTGTGCTGGCAGACTGGAGAACGCTTGCTGCATTTTTATTTGGGGATCTGTGCGTGACAGGTGATTCCTGGTGCCCAAAGAGGCACTTTGTGATGATGGTGTTGTGTGTGAGGTGGGGTACATGATCTGCTAGTGGGAATCTCTGGATCTGTCCATGGAAATGTTGAAGTGGGAGGGATGAAGCAAGGTCCCCTGCATGCACCTCCTCACTCCCAAAACCACAGTGTACTTGCTGACAAATAAATACATGTCAATTTTGTAAATATTCCTCTAAGATAATCATAAAGCCTTTACTATCAGAATAGTGCCACAGTTTTGAAATGTGGAAATATTACAAGGAAGAACTTCTGAAGCCCTTGTAGGTAAAAAAGGCAAACAATCTTATGAAGTAAATCAATCTTCACAGTACAGAAGAGCCTAAATTCTGATAGCACCGAGTTCCTTGTTATTTTACTCTGAGGAGTCTTTCCTGGTACAAGACCTGGGGTTTGCAGTAATCCTGGGGATGTAAGCAGGAGACACTAATCAAACTTTTGGAGAATTTAATACCTACAAGAATACCAGTGTTAATACCTTTATCCTCCCATCAGCTGTGGCAGTCTGTATGGTAACTGTGGGAAGAGGAAAACCAAACCCACTGAACTCTGCAAAGGAGTTTTGCCCTACCCCAGATGTATTTTGGGAAGGGGGAATCAAGCAGAAACTGTGCAGAATAGGGGCTGTAGCTGGGCCTTTTTAGCTGAGTTGAAATTTCAGGCTCATAAAAGTATGCTAAGTTGTAGACATTCATTTATTTCTACTCAGGTTAGGTTATAGCTTTCCAAAGCCTAGATTACATAAGCACTGTTTGTGCTAAGCTGAAATTTGTCCAACATGGAGCTGGATGTAAATTGTTCAAAACTGTCATGGGAAAAATTATGTATTAATAAATAAATGAAAAAAAAAAAGTAGACTTGAAGAACCTGCCTGATAGTGTGAGCTCAAATATTGTTGAAAAAAATCTGGTAAGATAAAAAATAACAACAAAAGTTCTTCCTGGTGTAATGGACTCTGAATTTTTTTCACTGACTTATGGGCAGTTAGGCTTCAGGAGGCAAGCTGTCTGTCCAAAGTTTAACATACGAGGGTTCCTCAAGCTTTCTTAAACTCTAATACTGCTTGAATTCACTTGTCAGAAGTGGAGAAAAGTGGTGGTTTTCCAAATCTGTGTAGTTTCAAGCAATGAGTCATAATCAATAAACTATTCCCAGAACTATAGTTAGGAAGAGAATAAAAACAAAGTGAAATCACATAGGAAGTAAGGAAGTAACTTTAAAAGAACTTTAGCTGACAGGATATTGGCTACTGATACTATATCCACTTATTTAGGTAAATAATGTGTGGAGTTTGATTTAGTTTAAGTAAGTATAAATGATTTTCCAATGGAAGGAAGCTTTGGGTTTGGGGTTTTTTTTTTATCATTTGAGATTTGCCTTTTAGGGTGATTAATTTTTTTCAATTTCTTTTGAAAACACAAAATTCTGATGTCATGTTTTGCTAAAGAAATGTTTTCCCAGAGAATCTGTTCTCTTTCTATGTGGAAGTGATGTGGGGAAAAAAAAAATATTTGGAGACATTTATGGAGGAAGTAGTTACTGGAGGGGTTTCTGAGCTTCATTTTGTGAACTTTTGCAAGGTATTTTGAGATTTAGATACTGCAGTATGTTTGTTTTTTAGTGACTGAGATTTTTTTGCATAACTGGAATTGATTTCTCTGTGAGGCACATGTACAGACTAAGAGGTGGCCATGGTGAGACCGTGTGGGGAGAAACCTGACCATGAGCATGGAACAAATCCTGCTAAAATGTGCATGATACATGCAGTCTTGCAAATAAAACCAAATCAAATTCAATTACTGAATGACATCTGTCACACAGGTTAGAATCAGTGGATACCACCTTTCCCAGTTCCTTCTCTTTGGGTGATTTTGGATTTTGTCATTTTAAAAGTCTCAAGGAGAGTGCTTTGGATGTGGTCTCTTTATACCCTCCAATTCCACTTTAAGTATGACCAGGATTAATATAACATATGCAAACTAAATCCAGGCTATTGCATTTACCAACACTGAATTTTTATGAAGATAGGGTAGCTCTTTGATAATCCTCCCTGGCTTTTATTTGCTTTCCTTTTTAATATTTCACTGAAAAAAAAAAATTGTTGCCATTTGTTATTTTACAATTTATTTTTGTAAAAGTCTATTTGTGTTGCTTTTGGCCAGAGAGTTACTGTAACTTGCTCCAAATTGCTGTCCTCCTGGAGCAATCCATGGAAATGTGTTGCTATTGTGTTAGTACCAAAGTATTTCATATCTAGAAGACTGAAATCACAGGGACAAATGCAATATTTTTCTTTGCTCGACTTCTGTCTAATGAGCTCTGCTGTTGGGCACTTGGAGATCTTCATTCTAGCTCTCCTTCTTGCTAGTTCCTGTGTGACTGAGTGCATGAATTCTTAATATTCCCATTTCCCCATCTGTAAAATGGGAATTTTTATACTTTCCAGCTCTATAAAATTTATAATGCAATTAATAGGATATTGACAGAGCAGTCTGAGACCTCAGGTGGTAGGCACTATATGTAAACATTTTGACAGTTTTATTATTTCTTCCAGCTTAAAAATGGAAAGGTCTAGGAATCACATTTGGAAGAGGCTAAGAGAGTTTTGTGGCTGTTGCCAATAGAAGTATTTGGACCATCTCTCTTATTTCAAAAAAGTT
Source organism: Polioptila caerulea (assembly GCA_013397295.1). NCBI lineage: Eukaryota > Metazoa > Chordata > Aves > Passeriformes > Certhiidae > Polioptila > Polioptila caerulea. Next base: position 186,032 of record VYXF01008920.1, on the reverse strand, counting down.
GCCTTGACATGCAACTGTATAAAATATAGTCCCCTTTCACATAATCTTTTCAGCAAACTCTTAAAAAAAATAACAGAAAAGTCATTATTTTTGCAGAAACAGAGTAAAAGTGAAAACAATTTTTGTGGGGTTTAGAGCAAATATTTCTGTACTATTGACTTATTAAAGTTCAGTGCAATGCCTCATATTTGTTGGGAATAACAGTGGCTAGCCCAAAGGATCAGAACTAAGAATAATGTTTCTCACTATTCTTTTCAGCTGACCTTTTGCTTAGCTGTGAGCTAAGGTCATTTTCACTCTTGGCTGGGCTTCCTTGACAGCTAAGATGGCTTCTTTATGAAGATACTGAGATAAACTGGGGCCGTGCATTCATTCACATTGCTAAAACCACTTCATCAAATACTGCTTCTATATAAAATACTCCCGATCTAATCAAGAAAACATCAAAATCCTGCAAAGTGCCCTTGTTAATCCTGTCACTTACCACCTAGACCATTTTTCAAGATGATTTAATTAGCAAAGTAAAAGAACGTGCTATTCTTTCAGCATTATTCACACAAGTTGAAATGTACGCTCTAAGATATAAATAACTTGCATAAACTAGTAGAAAATACATGCAAATGTAGCACTGACATTTAAAAGCAAAGATATATCCTACAGTCAGACGTGTTCTGATTTTCTGCCAATATCACCAGAGCCCCAAAGCCACAGCAAGAGGTCTACCTTTGCTAATTTTCAACCAGAGTTGGAGTGAAATAGAACTGCCTGGAAAGAGCCACACACAGCAAAAATGTAGTTAGGTCTTTATTTTTACCAGATCCAAAATGGCTTTCCAATACCAAGAACTCTAAATGTTCCGGAGAAAAGGGAAAAGCTAGAGGAGATAAATACATGCCAAAAATAAGGAGAAGTGCAGGTGTTGTGTGCTCTACGCATATATGCTAACCCATAAAAATTGGCTTAGCAAAGGCAAAGCAAAAATAGCAGCAAGAACCCATGTTGCTACTCTAGATTAACCCTAGAAGCAATTCCCCCTCTTCAATAAAGTGTAGACTTACTGGAGGTAATTGTCAGCATATTCTTTATTACTACTTCATAGTTATAATATCTGAGTGCTCCTAAGGTATAATTAAAGATTTACCTAGATTTATGAGACTTTATCATCACCAACAGGGTTAAAGAATGCCAGGGAGAGCCATTGTGTGAGGGTTTTGCTCAGCAGTTTCCACAGCAGTGAGGGTATTGTGGAATTGCTTTAGTGCTTTAGAAAAGCTTGACTGCTTGGCACTAATGTAAGGGGCATTATTAGAGAGGGGACGGTACCTGCGTGTTAGGGCAACTGTGCACCTTCCCTCTTCTGGGAAGGAGAAAAGTGGGGAAAAGCAAAAAGGAATGAGAAGCCAACAGAAGGGGATGGATGTACTCTGAAGAGTGGAAATTAAGTAGGAAGTAACAGTTATCATTTATAATGACGACAATAATGATATGCTGGAAAGTTGTCAGTGTCCACACAGCCCTCTCCATTTCCTTAATACTGATATCCTTGGTGATGGATCAGTGCTCTCCCACCTGAATTCTACACAGCCCACACTTTTAAATGTTAACTAAACAGTGCTGAGTGTTGTAGGCTTCCAGATGTTACCATATTTATTACATAACCATTCACTGAATGTATTTAGCAAGCATAGATGATAGGATGAGCCTGGAAATCCTGGAAGGGATAGAAACAATCTGTGGTGGTATTTTAAAACATTATGGTACCTTACCTTCCAGTTTACTGTGTACAGGATCAAGTTGCAAAGCCAAACCTGACTTTGATTAGTACTTTATTCTTCAAAGGTTATCTGAGGCTGTGCAATCAGAAATCACTGTTAAGGGTTCACAGTTTGACTTTCTCTTAACTGCATTTAAGCATACTGAAAAATGAAACATAGTTCCTATATTAATGGCAAATTCTTCGAAGATGAATTGTATCTGAATTTGCCTATGGTTCCATAGATAGATCTTGTTAGAAATTGCTCACTTCTCCCATATTCACAGTCTGTGTTGCCGTGGGAGTTTATAGAGGGCAAAGGATGAAATTTGTAGCTGAGTTAAATATAATACTCAGTTCTGCACCTGGTCTGGAAACACTAATTGGTTATCTTGCCCTCTAATATTAGTCTTTTGCAGTGTGAATCTTTGATCCTTTGGGCAAACATTTCAGTCTCTGTTTGCTAAGGAAAGGTTTCATTCTGTGCATACAGTACATGGGTGCCTACTTCTTATCACACTCACTGCGACAGTGTAGAAAAGCTAATATTCGTGCCACATAAATTGCTTCTCTTATTGCAACTTTCACATCCTGTTCCTTCCTTCTTTGCAAATTCAGAGTTGAAGCTGTAATAGAAATTTCAGTCATGTGAAAAGGATCTGAGGTAGAAAAAGAATATCTTCTGTGGGATGGATTGCCATTTTGAAAAAATGAGATAAGGGAAGTCAGAAGAAAATATAAACCAATAAGACTGTTATTTTGTGCTGCTTTCCTGGAAACAATTTACCTTTAAGACTGCTTTAACTAAAGAGTCTGTTGGACTCTGTGCACACAGCAGCCTCCTGTAAGACCATTGCAGTCTCACATGTAAACATTCAGCTTTTAGAAAATGCTCAAAGTTCAAGCTACTCATTCAAACTGTACTTTGTTGGTGTTGCCTGGCTCATATGTGATTTTTTTAGCTCCCTGATCATGTAATAGTTTGGTTTTTTTCCTCTGGGATTTTGCCCCACCCCCCTCTTCTAGACTGCAGCATGAACTGTTTTCTGGGCATAAGCTCAGGCACAATATCAGGTAATTGTCTACAAGGCAGTTATCCTTGCCTTAGTAGCTCTACCAGTTGAAAACTAACAATATCACTTGTAACTGCAAGGAGAGAAAAGACATGGCTAAAACATGAGAATAAATAATATGCAAGAAGACTCAACCCCAAATCCTTCTGCCCAGCATGGAGTGCACAGGGCCTGAATAGCAGAATTCCCAAGTTCTTACAGTGGTGGATCAGGTCGATCAGGCAGTGATTACATATGCAGATCTGGAAGTTGGAGCATGTGGCCAGGAGACAAGAAGCTTTAACTTATGCCCCAGACTTACTCAGGGACTTTGCTGTTCTGCAGAATGGGATAAATGATAATGTCCATCTCCCATAGGAGAAACACCATTGGTAATTTTGAGGCATGCAGGTACTCAGGCAATAGATGCCAAAGCAATTCAGCATTCCTTGGAGCAAATGCATCAGAGGCAGAAAGTGAAATGGAGAGCTGAGAAGGTATTCCTGGAATAGCTCTTCTTTCCCTGAGTTGTGATGCCTCCCCATATACTTCATGATGCAGGGCTTGTCTGGAGAACAGTAATAATATAATTAAAGACAGTTTATGATACACTTAAAAAGAAAGCAGATTTGAAGTCATATGGACCACCTAATTTTAGTATTTCCTATCTTGTAAGTGCTTAACTTCCATAAAATAAATCTCAATCTCTCAATAGTCTTCGTGTAATTTCCTGGGAATTTTTTGTTGTTGTTTGAGAAGGAGGGAATGAAAAAATTCTATTTTGTGCAGCCTTACAGCTCCCATCAGACATGTGATTTGACTGATTTCTCAGGACAGATTTAAACTATTTGAATGACATGACTTTTTAAGTTACTGGCAGCAGGAAAAGGTTCTTGTCTTGGAAAGGGTGGGCTGTGGCAGCTCTGCACAGAGCCAGGGAACCCAGGCCAGATTGTGTATGCAAGCTCATGCTCTCTTGGCTGTGTGTACCCCCCTGTGCTGGAGGAAACTCCTCTGCTGGTAGGGACACAGAGGTGGAGGATGTGTGAGAAAGTCCTTATTAAATCCAGACTTTGTTCCCCTGCAGGACATGTGTGTATTACTGCTCTATTTGCTGTGGGATGATTTGGCCTTTTAAAATGTTCATTTTCCAGCAGTACTGGGAATTCTGTGAAAATCCAGTAAATAGTCGAGAGCAGGAAGGAAACTATTTGTAGGAAGGAGGGAGTTAAGGGTGAGCTGTGACCAGTTCCTTCCCCCTGCACTAAAGAAATAGTGAAAGAACTTCCTTAGCTCCAGCAATTTCACCGTGTCATACTTTAAAAGCTGAATGGAAAAAAAGGGTTTGTAAGAATGTTTCTAAAGTCAAGGCAAAAGAGTCTTTGAAAATGGAAGGTGGAAACTGAAAGGGAGTTCCTAACTGCCTTTGATAGAAACATTCACAACTGTATCTTAGGTAGAAGTCTGCACTTTTAGTGTTTAAACTCAAACCAACAGCTTGTTCTCTTATTTCTATTTTCATGTAGATTTTTTTTCAAGATTTTCAAAGTGTGCTAAGAAGATTGTTCAATCCTAAATGTGTTTATTCTTATACAAAAGTGATTTTGACCTATATTACTAAGGAAGCAAAAGGCAGAGAGACTTAAACTCTCAAATGTAACCTAGTCCATAATTTTCACCAATTTAATAGATGTTAGGATTTCAGTAGAGGTTATAAACCTTCATACTTGGTTCATCAGTCCTGATATAATGACTTGAAATCCACGTGACAAGTACCTTTTAACACTTACAGGTATTCTCTTAGCAATAAAATGCCTTTAAATGAGGTATGCATCAAAACTTAAGCCATCGTTTCCTTGAGCAAACAGGACTCCACAAGGACAGCTCTCCTGAAGGGAACAGTGACTTCTATCAAGTAATGCATTTGTATATTAAGACTTTTCTTTTGTAGTATAATTAGGCTAAACTGAAACTGGTCATCTTTTAGCCTAGCTTTTTTCTGGAAAAAAAACACATTCAGTCACACAGCCTGTTTGGTTCTGTGAGGCCTTCCATGCTAAAATACCTGTGACACCAGGGTTCAAAAGCCAAAAGATGGATACTGACTTTAGGGTATTCATTTCCTATGAGCTCCAGGTAATCAGACAGGTAGAATCTAATTGTCCTCACCAGAGGGAAAAATTTTAGATTATATTCATAATTTATTATAGAGCAGGGCATTTACATGGGAAGTCCTGCTCAATATCCCAGCAGAAGAAAAGCCTTGGATAGGCCTTGTGTCTTCATAGATTTCATAGCTAAGCCTCCAAGGCACAAATCTACTGGAAACAGTATTCTGGAAATATTTGTTCATTTTGAATTGTGAAATTATGGTTTTTCCATGACTTGTGCAGTGAATGTGACAGGACAAATGGTTGACATTGTGCATTTCTGTGTGTGTTCTTCATAATGATGTGATGTTCTTCTATCTCTGATGTCTAAATCATCATTTTCCCAAGTTAAAAAGGGTTGGTTTTTTTCAGGAGTTACCTGCCACAGCAGTGTTTCTAGGAAGGGGTTCTAAGAAAGATGTTTTTGAAGCAGAATACTGAATTGCTATCCAAGTAATTTTTCAACCACCTGCTAAATGTTATACATTGCCTCCCAGGGTTCCTGGATTCAGGGTTGCCATGTGCTTCCCTGTGGTCCATTTGCATCACCAATGGGAGTTAAGGTTTGAAGAGAAACCTTTCCTGACAGCTCATGGCTGAGAGTGGCAGATGGGGAAGGGCAGCTGAAGACAGTTTAGGTCCTTCAAAAATGACCTTTGTAATGAGGATGTGATGTAGGAAATGGCCACCAGAACCTGGAATGTAAGGATGAGGGTGAGATGAGATCAGCAAGGAGATTTAAGGACATCCTGGTCTGGACAAAGCTGGGGCACAGGAAACAATTTTAGCAACCGTATATAAAAATGTTTGTAATTAAAAATCTACTATCATCCACAGAAGAAACAGTAAAACATGAGGGCTTGGGCAAGCAGGACTGGCCTACTGCTGAAATACTCCATTCCTTAAATGCTGATAAGTGTTTTTAATTCTGTTCCAGCCAGGTTAGTTAGAAGCTCAGTGATATCCAGCTGTATAGGAACACGTGGCCAGTCCTGTCATCTCTCACCTTAATGAGCACTGAAAGCCAATAACTAGAAATTCTTCCCAGTGCTCAGCATAGCAGTTCATTATATAAGTTCTACATATAGTTAAATTAGTAGCTTAGTTGACAAGAAGGTGACATAGCTCAACTTATTTTTTAAATTGCTTAGCTTTATCACTCTATTGAACAGATTGTTCAAGTATTTATAGAATACTGTGCTACAGCCAATGTGATCTGCAATTAAGGCAAAAATGGTCAAGTAAAATGACATGATCAAGCAGTTTAAAATGAATTGACCTCTGATTGCCATCAAACAACCGGAGGTTGAGGCTTGAACCACAAAATTGCCGTCCTTAATTCTTTAAGGAGATCAAGTGCTGGGACAGAAATATGTTTTGACTGAAACTTTAGGAAGGAAAAAAAATGGTGATGTTATCAGACCAGGAACTTTGTTACTTTCCATTGTGGTTTAACATGTTGCTGAGTTTCAGTAAGGTGACCTTTTGGAAAAAGTTGTAAACCTTACAGAAATTACAGTTGTTGAAGTGCTAAGCCACAGACCTTGCCACCTTGAAGGGGTCATGTTCCTGAAAAGTAGAGAGTTTAAATTTTCGTTAAAATAGATAAAGTATTTAATGGAAAATTAATGGAAATTCATGGAAAACAGTCTAATTGAATGGTCTAAGACTTTGCCCCTAGGACTTTTGGTCTTCCAAGACTTACATTTCAGCCCTGAAGGAATAAGAAAGTTGTGTCTCCTTCTGTTCAGACCTGACTCAGAGAACATGAGTTCAGAAAAAAAACCAACCAAACAAAACTAACCAAACAAAAAGCAAACTAATTTCTTCAACGATTTTTGTGTGTTTTTGTTTTATGTGGAGCTAAACCATCTCTTGCTTTTGGAACTACAGGTGAAAAGAGAAGTAAGAAATAAATTAATATTAAGAAATAAAGCCCAGGTTCAGCAAACTGAAATACTGAAATACTTCAGATTCTACTAAACCTCTTCTAAAAGGCTTACTTTTAGAACTATGACCAAAGCATCTAAAGTGGCTTTTTTCCCCCTTTCCTTTCAGGAAACTTGTTTAAATCCACAATGGGATTTTTTGTTTTTTGGCTTTTTTTCTTCCAACTTCCCTTTCACTAAGATGTTTTATTTGCAAAAGGAATTCTTCATTAACAATTATTTAATTGACTCTGGTAAGCAACTGTGTCAATGGGAGTCTTGCCCATTATCACCTTTGGCAAACTGTTGGTTCTAGGAAGGAGAGCTGGAAAAGTGATAGTGAACTAGAGAAAAAAAAAAGTAGAGATTAAAGAATATGTCTTCAGAGGACCCTTTGAACAGCAAAAAGAAAAAAATTCCCAGAGAGAACCTCAACCAAGGAGTGACTTAGCTCCCCCTGATAACACTTAGGCTAGAGAGCTCCTGGCTGGGGAGGTTTTTTATCACAGGACTAAGCTGGACATTGTGGTTGCAATGCTCCCACCCTCTAGACCAGCTTTCATAACTCACTCATGTCTCTATTCTGTTCTCATTTATGCTGATGGTGAAAATTCCTGTGATTTAGAAAACAGCTTTATATGTTTCTGTTGCTAAGCTGGTCAAATATTCCCTCAGTTTGAAAAACACCTGGGCATTATTATCAAGTCTAAGACTTGATTTAAAGAATTAGCAATATATCATGTTTCAGATTGAAGGAAAGTTCAACTGTTTCAATCAATCTTTACTCCACAAGTTGCATTGTTTTAATTCACTTGGAGGTTCCTCAGGCTTTATTTGTTTTTAGTTTAGTTTAAAAGTTCTTGAAAAAGAGGTCTAGTACTGTAACACTTCCCTCTAGCACAGCAAACTATATCTTGTTTCCCAATAACTACAGATTCTGATGTTGCCAGGAAATATTTCCAGATGATTTTGTAATAGAGGGTGTCCACTGGAGATGGGAAACAAAGATACAGGAATATCTGACATCAGTCTTGGCCAGAGCATCCAGTTCTGTTTTTAGCTGGCTGGTGCTGGATAGAGCAAAATTCATCAGCCCAAGATTAAATGTTACAGAGCAGGATTTGGACAGCGAGTGGTTCTTGCTACTGTACTCCAAGTGCATCCTCAGCTCACATCCCCATGCTTGTCTCAATGCCTTGGCTTGCTCCTCGTTCCAGTGGTATTTTGAGGTGGAATGGAAGGAAGAAGTGTTACACACATTCTTCTACTTCTCACAGCAGAATAACTGATTTTATCTTTGGGTGTCTTGGTTTGCAGCTGAAGCTAATAGCATGGCATGAATCCCTGCAGCTCTCCTCACTGATTACTCCTTCCTGGCATCCAGGAGCTTTTGAAAGGCTTTTTGTGTTGCTTTTTGACAGTGGAAATTTGTGAGAGGGAGAACTTTTTGCTGCCAGGGAGTGGCAGGGCAAACTTAGCTTAGCAGCTCACCTTAATTGAGTCTGCTGGTGCCTGCTGTGCACTAAAACTTCAAATTTGATCTGGTCAGCATGGCTGCATAGGTAGTTTGAAGTTGGATTTATCCAGCCATGGGAACTGTCTCCACCAATGAAAGGAACAGTCGGTGAGCCTAGTGGTCTGTGACAGCCTGGAACTCCAAATTGAAATGGGTGTGTTGGTGAGGGATGAGCAGCTGATCCTCAGAGCAGTTAATTCTGCTTCTGCTGCCCCCCTGTTTCTCCACACAGTGATACACAAGTCTACAGAGGGAGTAGAAAGCAATATAGGTCATCTCCACTGCCCACCCCCTCCCANCACTATGTGGGAAATGTATATACACAAATAATTGGATTTTCTTGATCAAAGGACCCCTTACCGCCTAGAGACCCTCGCGCTGTATGTGCAAGACACTGGATCCCCCCTCCTTTTTTTTTTTTTTTTTTTGACCTGGTAGGCCACCCTCCCCCTTTTTTATTTTTGTGGCCTGTTGAGTTTGCAAAAGCAGACGTCCTGGCTCACTGTACAAGCAAGATAAAAATTTTAGAAGTGGAAGTTCAATGCTGCAATGTGATTTAACTGTACCTGTCTAAACCTCCTAAGCCTGACATGTCAGTATCAGAATGTGACATGTCCTCATCAGAATGATGTGTGAAGCCTGGGGCGCTTCAGGAGTGCTGTTTAACCACACTAGAACACCTATTCTTAAAAAATGCTCTTTTAATTTTTTAGATTCTGATACCCCAATGTAGTTCAAGGCCTGTGTGTAGCTGTTTACTAAATAGGTAATCACGAATAATCCAGCCAGAGAAAGAGTGGGATTGGTGTATGGGTGTTTTAAATGAGACAGGAAGGAGATTCAAGAAAGGCAGATTTGCACGTGTTCACCCGTGCTCTGCGTGCTCGGGGCTGATGGGCAAGTGTTAGTGTGCATTCACACTCAGTTTGCTTGTCAGTCCCATCTGGGAAGGCCTGGAAATCTGAGCCTCACCACCAATCACTGTCATATTTTTCCTTTTTACCACTTCTATTCAAGCAGGGGAACCTGAATTCCCCTCCCATTTTCCCTTGTTTTCATCTCTGTGACAGAAATCCCCAGCAATTGAGCCCTCCCAAAGGGGGCATTATGTGCCGGGCACCACAGCCTGGGGATGGCCCTCTCCTTAGGTGTCCAGTCTTGCTGGGAGCAGTGTCACACAGGGACTTCAGGAGCGAGCTCTGTCACCAGGAGATTTTCGCAGCCAGATTTTATTGCCTAAAGACAAGATGTTTCATTTCTGAGACAATTTGTCTTTGCTTAACCCTAAATGTTTTTTAAGACCTTTCCACAAGATTTGATGGGCAATATCATGTCAAAGAGGAGATTTTTTCATTTGCTTCTCTTCTCCCCTAAGGTCTCCTTCATTAACTTCAGCTGCCACAGCAGAGGGTGGTTGAAATGCTTTTGTGTTTGGGCTAGAAAATGATAATTTTTCAAGACTGTTTTAAAACATCAGATGGGAACAGAAGTTCACAAAAGTATTTCTGCTTTTTTCTTTTTTTTTTTTTTTTTTTAACAAACTGTTTCATAGCATATGTACCACTTAATATGACATATGTTAACTTCAGTGTTTTAATTGATTAGCAAAGTAAATAGACGTATATAATGGGAATAATCTGTCAGCAGCATCATGAGGCTCCAGCAAGGTGAATTCTTTCTTAAGAATATAGTTTGGGGGTTTTGGTTGCCTGTGATTTAAAAGAAATTTGGTACATTGTCTACTGTACATTTTGCTTTCCCCCCTGCAAGCTGTACTGTCTGACAGCATGCAAATGAGAGATGGCTGTACATACAGAGGGAAGGAAGGAAAGGGATTAGGTGGACTGTTAAATACACAGTGTGGAATTTTGTCAATGTTCCCTGGTGACCTTGGGAACAGACCTTGGCCGAGAAGAAAATGGATGGTTATTAATACCTCGAAGTTCCAGGCTTTTGTTTCTCCAGATAGCAGAAGGAAACCTTTTAATGCTGTTAACAAAAAAATCTGAAGAGAACTCTGTTAAGGGGAATGTTGGAAAAGCTGGCTTCCATGAGCTTTTCTGCAGGCTTTTCATGGCTGCTTTGTCTCAGCAGAGGTTTTGCTCCTGGATAAACTCATGGGAAGTGAAGGTACTAAAGCACTAAGATTATAGCAAGGATTAAGAACTGGTACTTGCCCACTTGCATAAGCTGAATTTCAGTTCATTAAGTGTCTTTGTCATGTGAACTATTGGGTAATAAAACCCAGGCTGTAGCATAAGTGTCATTCTCAGCACTTCAGTTGGTCCTATAAACGTTCTTACAAACTCTAACTTCCTACTGGATTTTCCGACTTGCTTTACTGTAACTCTGATTTTGATTGGAAAAATTCAGCTCAGACAGCTCTGTCTGCTCTTCTGCTCTATTCCAGCTCTGAGCAATCCCTTTCCTGTAGGCAAGCTCACAGCGGACTTTGAGCTGCTCTGCAGGTGGGCCTCTCAAACCTGGGCATAACTCTTAAACACAACTGTTATTCTTNATGCTCTATTCCAGCTCTGAGCAATCCCTTTCCTGTAGGCAAGCTCACAGCGGACTTTGAGCTGCTCTGCAGGTGGGCCTCTCAAACCTGGGCATAACTCTTAAAACACAACTGTTATTCTTAGTTACTGCTCTATGGACAGCTTTCCTGAGAGACACAGTCCAAACAACTTCTCTAAAATCAATCATTCTATCTAGAGTATTGCAGAAACATCTATGACAGCCTTAGATTATTTTAGATGCAGTAGATAGGTGCAGTTGTTTTTTAACTTGTGCATGGGATGTAATTTTTTCCACAGTTTTGATAACCTCCGTGCACATAGCAGTTAACAGCTGAAAAACATTTCTTTGGTTAAAGCATATCAGCAAAATAGAAAAGCATACATTGGGTAGGACAAAGGCTTTGGGGACCAGGACTTCTTGTTGCTGTTCTCTGCATGCAGCTGACCTTGTCTGTACTCTATAATGGAAGTTACTTCATCATCCAGCCTTGGGCCTCTCCTGAGCAAATGCTGCCAATCACACTGAATTGTGCCAAAAGCCTCACCAGCCATGTCGTGCTGTTCACTGTGGACTCAAATGAGACCACCAACCCTTAACCCCAACAGAATGGAGAATTTGTTTTGTTTCAGAGAAGCAAAAAAGCACACAGGTCTGCAGTGTGCTTTTGTTTTTACATTCGCTCTTGGTGGTTTTCCAGGGATTACATACAGTACCAAGAAAAAAGGAAAAAAGAGGAGTTTTATTGGTTCTCTGTACTGTGTAAAACCCAGGCCCATTCAATACTTGATATTTAAATTGGTGTGGAATATAAGTGTCAAAGAATTTGCCCGTTAATTTTGCTTGGTTATTTTTGCTTTATCTGGATTTTCATTTTGCATATTTCTTTAAAAAATACGAGGTGTGTTTGTTACAACAGTATGATATCCCTAAGACTTTATAATATACAAAGCTCTTGAAAGTTCAAGTTGCAGTGTAGGTAATGGCCCAAATTTAACATGGGAAGTTTTCAAAGATCCTACTGTGTAATATTTTTGTGTTTTGTTAATTTTTGCAGCAATTGTTCAGATAAAAATTGCCATTTTAACGTTTTCTCCTAACTACCTTCATCAGCCGCAGATCATAGGACACTGAGAATCCTGGCTGACAAAGCTGGGAAAAAAGTTTTTAACTGACAATGTAAGCAAATTCTGAAGACCTAGGCCAATTACAAATCATATTCTCCCATTATTCAAAATCAAGGCAATATTTTACCTCTTCCAGAGCCTTTCTAAGGCCTTATTATCATTCCAGATGTGTTGTAAGAAAATGCTCATTTGTCCCCACAGGAAAAATACAAACTGATTTCTCAAGGTGTGGTCCCTTATCTTCCTTGTGCCCTCAAAGCCATATTTGTCCTCCAATCAGTGAAGTTTGCTGAGCATCAGTCTTGGAGATCATCTGACTGTTAATCTTTGTTGTTGTATGGGATAAACTCTATGTTTGCTCATCCCCAGGAATCACCCTGAGCCTGTGCATCACCTGCCCTGGCCTGCTGAGGATTTCATGTCCTTCACCTTTGTCTCTTGACACCATTGCCCAATGAAAGGCCAAGCTGGGACCTTCAGTTTTGAGAGTTTCTACAGAGAATCAGGGAGAAGGTGTAAGCACAGATTTTAGGGCCAAATTGTGCTGCTGAAGTCCCAGAGAAAGCTGTCCCTTATCTTGAGGTAGAATTTTGCATGATGATTTTTCTGGTCAAAACTGGGTTCAACTTACTGCAGCTAAATGTGGAGTGTAAAGAACTATTTTTAAAAATTCATTTCAGAAATGGTGAAAAAGCTTCCTATATCATACTCCCCAGGACTGGTTAGGAGTGTTTCTCATCAGAATCTCTGTCTCCTTTCAAAGCCAAGTTGCATAAAACTCTCCTTTTTTGAAGTGCCCATTCTGAGAATGGAAGATCAGTGACGTGGCAAAAAGGCCAAATGCAATCTTAGAGGGGTGTCAGCATCTTCACACTGCTGAACCTGTCAATTTATTGCAGAACTAATAGATCCTGTGCATTTTGATACCTTCTCAGCCCATGAATGTGTTTCACTTTTCATGTCACACCTGAGTCACTTCTCTAAAGGGCTTTTCCTGGGCACAACTACTGCATTTCTCTATTGACATATTTCAATAAAATTGAGCTGATTGCTGAAAAAGACATAATTCTTCTTTTAATAAGGCAATTTACGTACTGGGTAACTTTAGACTTGTTTGCTAAAAGACTGTTTGAAAGTTTATTTGTAAATTTTTTCTCTTTAGTGTTTTTGAGAGTCTCTTATCTTGGTTCTATTATCGTGCCAATGAATTAGTTCAAAATATAAGACAGTTTGTTTTTGTTCTTATTTAGCACATTATAGTGAAGGTCTTGATTTGAACTTCAGTAGCTTAAAGGTATTTTATTATTTATTAGAGGTCCTAAGAAAGTATCGTGTGATCCCTACACACCCAAAGTCCCCACAATCCAAATAGAGAAACTGTACAACAAGAGTAATCAAGCAGTGAAATTTAATATATGATAGGCTTAAACAACATTCCAGGCAACACTAAATTTTAACAATGACCAAAAATCTGTTTTGGGCTCATACTTCAAGTTTGATTTTAAAACATAGACTTCAACTTGATTTCTTGTGAATATTTTTGTTAAATGCCAACAGGTTCATTTCCTGTCACCAATAAGCCCTGAATTCTAGTTGTAGGTAAAGATGTGCAGTATTCCCATAATGGGATATCCTTTTATCTTTTTATGCCAGTTCTGCAGATCTTCTGATCATTTTTGTGCTTATTATGCACAATTTAGTTCTTCCTTGGTTTGCAAATGAGCCACAAAAAGAGATTGATTTTTACAGATGTTTGCTATTCAATATTGGTTGATAAATGTTTTAGATGTGGTGTAGAGCTCATAATTAAGGGTTTACATTCCAAAGACCAAAACTTTTTAACATAAAACATTTATTAACTAATATGTACCACAGATGCTGGTAGGTGCAGTGCTATTGGAAACTTCCTATAAATGTGTTGATCACTGAGATCAAGTTACTCTTTCTGCTTCCCTGGTTCCCAGAGTAAAAGGCTTACATGCAGGAGGAAGGTCTGTGTAAGCTATTTGCTTGTTACAGGAGATTGAACTTTACTACAAATACATTTTCTCATGCATATGGATGGCTTGCGGGAGAACTGACATGGGTATGGCTTTTGATTTTCATTTTGAGCCTTCCTGCCAGTTCCATCCCTTTGAATTGGAATAGCAGAAGACTCATGCTTCAGTTCATGGAATTAAAACAGATTTAAGTGGGTAAAGGCTTCTTCATAGCCCTTGGCTAAGTGACCACCTAGAAGTGCTTCCTAAAATGCAAGACGAAATCACATGAATTCAGTCATGTGAAATCTTCTTTCAGTGAAAATGTGCTAGGTTGAAAGTCAGAGACTAATAAATTCTAACAGAATATGGAGATTATATCTGAGGAACTGAATGAATGCTATCAAGGAGTCATTTGCCATTTTTAAGGTTCTTGCAATGAAATGAGAGGACGAAAATGATAGTGATAGAATCTTATTTTCCTGCCTGTTTTACTTGCCTGACCCCTAGTTAGCTGTGTCTTCATTAAAAGAACAAAACTCAGAATTTCACACCCATTTAACACCAAGTTAAGTATCACTTAACCCCTTGGTACTGACCAAATGTATCCCCATTAAGCAGAGTTTTTGTTAGTACCATCCCAATTAAACAGCAGTCACAGCTATTCACTAACATTATACCAAATTAGTTTCCTGGGAGGTATCTTAATAAAGCAACCATCCCAATTAAGCCTGTCCTCATTAGATGGAGGATACAGTATTACTATTTTATTGTAATTGAAGAAAGGCTCATGGTCCCATTTCATATAGTTTAGCTACAGAATTATTAATAAACAACAGTCCCAACTAATATATTAGTGCTGACTCAGAATAGAATAACATTGACCTATTAAATATGACATTTGCATGTAATCAGTGGCTTCTAGCTGTAGTTTTCTGAGCCACTGGAAAACAGAAGGATTTTGTCTTCTTGTGATGTCCTTGCTCTTCTTTGTTGACATCATCACATTTAGTCTGTACAAAAGAAGTGTTGAAAAACATAGAAATTGCTGACTTAGGCTCCTTGGAGCTTTTGGAGGTGATGACTGTGATAAGCTGGAAATCTTTTGAGCTTATGGTGTTTGCAGTTTCCCAAATGTAATTCAGATACTTTGCTAGCTCTAATTTTTAGCTTTAGCTCCAGTTGTTTTCTAATACAATCCTGAAAGGGTGAATTTGGACAATCTCATCTTGGCCATTTTGAGCACATATGCTAGAACTAAGTCTTTTTGGCTCAGCTGTAGCTTGAATCTAATGAAAATGACAGATAATGCAGAGCGCTGTGTGCCTGCCAAAAAAGAGGATATTTCCCATGAGATAGCACCTGGTGATGCAGAAATAGACACTATAGATTTGTGATTGGCTGGTACTTACCAGTATTCATATCTAGTCAGTATTATCAACCACACAAGATCACATCTTGGATAATAACAGCAACAATGGCATGCATAAAAAATTACTGCAGCAAAAAAGGGAAAAAAATAGATCAATTATGTCAATTATATGGTAGCACTTTTTTCTCCTCACAGTTTCAACACTGAGAAAAGGTGGCATCTATCTCTGATCTAATTATTCACATGCTTATTCATTTTTTTCTTTCACTTTTCTCTTTTTCACACACATAAAGCATTTTCCCTTTAAAAAACAGTGTAGAATCAAGCATGCATACGTTCTGTATGTGACTTACATTTTAGTATCTGAGTAGTTGGCTACTTGAAAATAAAAAAGCATAAAAAGATTCTTGTGTTGGCTTTCTCTAAACGGATATATATTGGGATGACCTTACCTGAGAGCAAAAATGCCATCAGCCAGAAAACTGCCATAAATTAAAGTGCTATTTAAGCCCTGATTCTAGTAAAAGGGTCCAAATTTCCAAGGTGCCCCTAATGGGTCTCTGTTTCATGATAATGGAGCTTTCCTCTGAGGGAGTATATTCACCAAAAAAAAAAAAAAAAAAAAATCACAAACACAATGTCAAGGGAAAAAAATCAACCTCCCTTTATTTGGAATTGTTGTATGCAAACTCCAGCCTGCTAGGGAGACTACAGCTCTGCTGAATTCAGCTTACCTAAGGTGAGCTAATGAACAAGGTGATTCTGAAGAAGAAATACAAAATCATTAAGCAGATCTGTAAATTTTATAATGAATCATTTCAATTAGATTCAGGCAGCAGCAGATGTTAACTCATTTTGGCACGCCCAAGCTTTGAGGTTCTTAGGCTGAATTACTTTT
>VYXF01008920.1:158693-169716 GCA_013397295.1 Polioptila caerulea | reverse complement strand
TTTTTTTTTTTAGGTGGAAACTTGATGAATCTCACATTTAGAACTGTGCATGAAAAAAACGTGTTGTGTAAAAACAGAGCAAATGGGCCCTTCATTTGCTGATTAATGGGTCAGGCCTCTCTTCTTAGACCACGAGGGGGTTTTAATGTGAGAAAGTGATAATAGGTTCACAGAGACAACAAGCTGGGGCTTAATGCTGCTGGTGAACCCAACGGTATTTCTGTGGTTTTTCTTGAGATTTCCTTGCAGTAGTCCAGCTGTGCCATGGAGGGACAGGCATTCCCATCTGGGACACAGGATGTGTTTGCAAGCAAAGGAAAACATTTATGCTTTTCAATGGATTTGTTGGGCAGTGTCTAGGCAGTTGCATTCATGCTGAGAGGTTTTCTTTCTTAATATAAAAGAAGGATCCCATGAAATGCCCACCTGTGTTTGCACAGAGATTTTAATGTTCACATTTTAAAAGGCCTTGTGTTAACCTAAACAGAGACTGTGTCACTACACAGGATTTAATAGTCTTCTCTCTTACCACTTTGCTTTGTGCCCAGACTACCTGAATGGTCTAAGCCATCTGATTTTTGTCTTGCTCGCTCTTAACCTTGTCTGCTGTGATGAGAAGGGTGGTGTTTGGTTTACACTGAGCAGCTCAGCAGATGTCTCCGTGATGGCACTGTCTGCCTTTGTACTGGGAGGGAATTTCTGCTGGCTCATAGCGCTTCCTGAAAGAGCTGTCTCTTTAAGGACTTATCTCATATTTTCAGAAATTGACTGTGAAAATTCTAAGTAATGGTGTGACATGATCACACTCACTTTCCGTAGTTAATCCTTCACTAGGGGTCAGGCGCTTTCCCTGCTCAATGAGTCATTTGATTGTCATCTACCTTGCACAAAAAAACTACGAAGCCCCAAGCACTGTCTGGTAAGGATGACAGGCAGTCACAGTGCTGAGCTCTGTGCAGGAATAACTGAGTTAGAAAAAAGCTGCTGGCACTGTAATAAAGCGTTTAATGGACAGACAGCCTCTTTTACCTTCCTTGGGGTAACACTAAATCCCTTTTTATTGTAGTTTGCACAGATGTTAGTGAGTTATCCATTTCTCTAATCATACTAGAAGTTGGCACATCCATCTTGAGTAAGAAGACCAGCCCACTCTGTTTTTGAGAGTCCTTTTTCTAATAAACTTGTGTCACTTTCAGGTCAGTTTCACCAATACAAATAAAATTCAAACAAATAAAAAGTATATTGTCTCATGATGAGATGTATGTAATTATGTCCCTTAGGTCAGTTTAAATTTACAGTGGGAGTTACACTGTGTATAACCCTTCCTGCAATCTAGATTTTCCTGCTGCTTTAAAAAATAAAACAAACCCACCACAATATTTAGCCAATATATTGTAGCTGTGTTGTAGTCTCAGTTTTGGAGCTGAATGTTCTATATGATTCATTTTACTTTGCAATTATTTGGATATAAATGCATCATTGTGTCCTGTGAACAATATCTCCCCTCCTCCCTCCGATAAATCTTTGTGAATGGAATCCACTTGTTTTGTTTATCTCCTGGGCAAAGTGATGCTAACCGGCTCCCTAAATGCAGAGTATTTATATTTGTTTCTATTCTTTTGCATGCTGCCACACAATTGCATCCTCTCTTTGAAGAGTTTATTTCCCTTCACGTGGTTATTCCTAAATGCAACCCATTTATTGATGGAACTAAACAAAAGCTGGGGTTTGGGGCTGAGTGGGGAGAGAGAAAAACCCACAGCCTTGATCGTCCCCGCCAAGGTGCTGCATGCTTCAACTGCTAGCATGCTTACAAAGGTCAGCTAAAGTTCAGGAGGGGATAAATGATTGCTACTTTGAGGGGGTCCGTGGTAAGCCTTGTTCTTTTTTGCACTGAGTTGATGGGTTCACAGCGGTAGCTGAATTTTGATAGATTGGCAGACACTGAAAGGAAATGCTAAATCTGCCACAGGGACTCTAACT
Organism: Polioptila caerulea; assembly: GCA_013397295.1. Taxonomy (NCBI): domain Eukaryota; kingdom Metazoa; phylum Chordata; class Aves; order Passeriformes; family Certhiidae; genus Polioptila; species Polioptila caerulea. The sequence continues at coordinate 167,733 of VYXF01008920.1, read as the reverse complement.
AACTTCATTTTCTAGGGGCAAAGGGTAAAAAGACAAGGGGTACTGTTCAAGGGCAGGACATCATATGACCTGGTCAACAAAGCTACCAGTGTTGTTTGTTTGGATCCTTGCCTTGTTGTACCTGGCTTCTTAACAAAAGGCCTTACCAGCAGGGTGGGCTATCAAAATAAACATTAAAGGTTCAGGGGTTGATGCTAGTCCTTTGTGTATGTAAATTTACTGCTCTCTGGGGTCTCACTGTAAATGAGAAGGCCTGTCTCTGTTGTGTTTCCTGGTAAAATACTTTTAATAAATAAATCAAAGACTATGGAACGTTAACTATTTCTCACCAAAATGGAAAAAGACTGCAGATTTGTTTTTGTTTGTTTTTTGGTTCTTTTTTAAACAGTTTCCGTACTTTGCTATAAAAAAGAAAACCTCTCTCAGCTTCTAAACACCTACAGCAAGTTACTCTGACAATCTTGCAAAACAAAAACCAAACCTCCCAGGTTGGCTGTTGAGTTTTACACCGAGCTGATGTGCTGAATATATCTGACTTTTTATACATGCCCGGAAATAGATAAAACAATTGATGAGGCTGAAGGCCACGTTTTGCTAAGGTCAGTTTTACCACAGGTTATGTACAGTCTAGGCACATCTGACATCCGGTTAGTACAGGCAATTGTAAAGACTTTATTCACAAACTGGGTAATTGTGCACATAAATGCTTAATTAAGTGCATTTGTCCGGGTCATTAAGCTGGTTGTATACACAGTTGTGAAAACTGTACGTTTCCACCTTTTTCTTCTTTTTAATCTTAAGTTTCCTTTGTGATCTCCTAACACATTCTAGAATGAATGAAAGAATTTATGCTCTGAGAGAATGGGGAGTTTGAAATGTTTGCAAGGGAATCTGAAACCATGTGAAACCAGCTAATGTTTCAGATTTCATCAGAAACTCAAAACGCATCAGTGATTCTCCAGGTTTACAAACCATATGGTGAACCTGAGTCTAACTTTCAATGACCAGAGCCTGATTTATAGTTTTCCATGGCAATTGGTCAAAAACTGTGATTTTTCCCAGGCTTCAAAGAAAAACTAGACAAGCTTAAGTGATTTGACTGAGAGCTGGGTTTAGTCTGAAATCACCACTCACAAGTTGACTAGAGGTTGGTATTTCCATGGCTTCTAAACTGCCCAACCATATTATCAGTATGCAAAAATTAAAATTGGCTGCTTTGCTGACCAAATGTTTTTAGAATCATTGACTTCATCTCTTTGTTTATCTTCTAAGACCACTTGGGGAAGAATAGAGAAATCTAATTTTGATTTTTGAGTTTTTTTGTCAGTGTTTAACAGAACAAGAGCTCACACAGCCTGCAGGAACCAACCCCTTGACCAGCACAGGTTAATTTAGCTTTGTTTCCACTTCTGGGAACTGGACAGCACATATTGCAGGCTTTTTTTTTTTTTTCCTAACAAGGAATGGGTCTCAAAGCACTTTACCTCACCCAAAACAGCACTGTGAGGGCTTTCTTCAAATACCACACACATTTTGAGCTCAGCAACCCAAGTCAGGGCACACAAGAGTCAGTATCTGTTTATTGGGATAAATGAGACCTGGGGAGGATTAGAAGGTGAGTCAGATTGAGTTCTACAAGAAGGACATAAATGACTGCACAAGGCTTGAAAGCAGGCTGATTTTATTTTTTTTTTAACAGGAGAGAAAAAGGATTTTTTTTTTCTTTCTATCCTTTTTTTTTTTTTTTCCTCTTTTTCATCCTTTAGTGAGCTGTTCTGTATAATGCTGGAGCTAAACACCATACCTAAATGAAACAGGAAAAATGACTTTACTCAGTTGTACATCCTTCTATGCTGAAGGTTGAAATTCTGCTCAAGCTAGTGATTTTAATGAATTTTAGATGGAAATTTTAAATAAATTATATAGGGGGAATTTCAGAGGTTATTCTAATTTGACATATTTTGGTTTAGTTTAATTTAAAATTCAGAAGCTGGGGTGGAATGGAATTGAATGAACATTTTCTACAGCCAGTTCAGCTGCTGTATTTACTGAAGTTGATCTTGTTGCTTGATTTCCACACTATTTGGATGAACTATGATCTCCTATATCAATTTGGGGGTTTTTGTTGTGGTTTTTTTTTTTTTTTCCTATCAAGAGGGTACATCAAGATTGCCATATTTGATTCAAACATTGTGTGGACAGGATAGAAGGCCTATCATATGCAATGTAATCAGATGTTATAATATTCCATCATTACAAAATGAGGCTTCTTTAATGAAGAGTGCAATACATAAGTTATATGTAGCATTCTGGATTCATCAAAGGCAGTGGGTAATTTTGTCCAGCTAAATTCTCCATGATGTTACAGCAGCTCAAGGTGTGGTCTTGAGAGATCACTGGTTTACAGTATCCTGGAATGTGCTTTCACATCTGTTTCTCACAAAAATAAAAGCATCTTTCTCTTGATAAAAACATCAGTGGTTAATGGCATGTCTTTGGGGAGGTGAGCCTTGCCTGTGTGCAGGCAGATGTGAGGAAGGTCTGCCCGAATGCTGAGGCTGTGAGGAGCACTGAGCTCCAGATTAGGGAACTTGTTCAGCGTTGCTGCTGGGCCTGCCTCCTCCTCAGAGCCCCTGGCAAGGAGGGGAGGGCATGGGAGCTGACCAGGGCTTGCAAAAACCCCTGCAGAGCTGTCTCCAAAGAGTGACCGAGCCCCGGAATCAGCTGCAGGTCAGTTATTGTGTAAGGGAAAACATCACCATTGGAACAAGGTGGGGATGGTTGTGACCTTCAAAGGCTGCTGGAGAAATGATGTCTGTAAGAGATCAGAACAGATATTTCTTTGTTTTAAAATGAACCAGAGTCATACAAGAGGAACATGCAGGTTATAGACGCCCCAGGACATACATAAACCACAGAGCTGCTGGTGCCTTCTCCTCAAGATGTTCTCAGTGGTACTGAATGTCTTTTCCTTCACGTCCTCCACTTGCACTCATCCTGAGATTTTCCTTCACATTTCTTTCCTCTGTGGGCCAGAGAGGAAAGGAGCTGCTGCTTGATAGCATGATGATCTCTGAGTCTATTTGGTTCATCTTTTAAACTCTAATTATGGTTTCAGCAGCTCCCAATAAGCATCACTTGCAAAACAGTGAATTTTGGTTTATCCTCTGAATTTTATAAACAGTCACAGGGCACTGAGCTTGACGTTGTTAAAAGCTGCAGTGTTTTAGTATAAAGAAACAGATGTTTGGCTCCAGAACACAGGCACCACCTTCTAACAAAGGTACTTCCCTAAACACAGATCCAAAGGTCAGGGTGCCTCTCCTTGCTTCCAGTGCACTGATGGACAAGCATATCCTGAGGTAGCCGCATTTTCTGGCTCTATTATACACAGAATATTTGTTCATTCCAAGAAGATTCAATATTGAATTGTGTGACTCTGATAAGCTTGACAAAAAGAAGGCTCTTGTGTTTGCTGGAAGAACAAATGCACTGGGTTTCATGGTAATATGAATCCAGCAGGAGAAAAAAGCGTAATTAATTGCACTTGAGCCAGTTCAGAGCAGGAATGTAATGAACATTCCCACATTTCCATCGTTACTCTGCAACCACTCAAAACTTGAGGGGGCCTCCCAAGAGCACCCTCAGGGATGTGTGAGTACAAAACGTGGGTGTCAATTATGCATGCTTAAGTCAAATGAGAAGCTTAGCCTGACCTCACTTTCAGCTGGCCTTGCTTAGAAACAAAACTCCCACAAAACAAGAAAGTTCTTGTAAAAGGTAGTATTCTTCATAGTCTTAACCTTTCCACCAACTCAGCTGCTATTTTATGGGTGTAAGAGGGTGTATCTACAGTGGCTTTTCTTCCTGTCTTGAGGGGAGGAACATTTCTTTGAAACTAGAGACTGTCATAGCTGTTTATGGTGTAGGACACCATGAAATCTTTAATTGGCCTTAAATCTGTCTTTTAAAACCTGTCTTTTAAGATGTAATCTTAGCAGAGAGAAAGACTATCCAGATTGGGCCAATGGATCAGGCTACCAGCATATTATCCCTGCAGGTTTTCAGGCACAGCATTGGAGAAAACAGTAAATCAAAGAGTTGGTTGAAAATAGATCCTGCGTACCATTACTGAGTTCTATTTCTCTGTGTGACAGACATTTTTGAGAGGTTTTGTTGAGTGATAACTGAGGAACATCTCCACATTCCCAATCAGAAATCTAGTCTAAAATTGCTGGCTATTTGGGTGCTTAGGCTTGTCCATTGCCAGGAGAACAAAATGTGCAAAATACAGCATTGTAACAGAAGAATTGGTTGAACAGAATGAATCATTAGCGCTTACTCAATAGGTGGTTCTTTGGAATGATTTTATATTTAAATGCACTGCAATTATAATTTTCTTGGTTACTCACAGTCTTTGAGTCAAAGTGATATTCCCTTTGATTTTCTGTTAGAACACTAGAAACAAAGCTCTCCTTACAAAACACTCTTCACTACATTTAATTTAGATTTAGTTTAGGATATTGATGGTCTCTAGACACTCAAATGTATTCAGAAGTTGGTGTTCAAGTAGGTTTTGAGCACCATTTTCCAGCTTATCACAGGCTGTAATTTTGTTCTCTGCCCACAGTATTTCCTGTAATTCAACAAAGGCCTTGGTGGAAGGTTTGGAAATAACTTAGGCAATATTGAGGCCCATTGTTTGAGGACTCTGACTCAGTTTTTGACCAAGTGGCCTCACTGCTATCTATCACTAGGAAAGTCAATTCTCCTCCCAAATAACAACAACAAAAAAAATTAAAATTAAGGCTAAGGATTCCTTTCCTGCATTGCTGCTGAAGGAGATAATTCTGTAGCAAATTGACTCGTATCCACAAAAACGGTGTGGCAAGATACCATATTTGGTAATTGTATGCACTGCTCAAAATATTTTAAATGAACTTGTTCTTACAAAGAAATAAGTTATGAAGTTAACTTTTATATGTGTGTGAATAATTAAACTATTGTCACTACTCTAAATTATCATCTATTGTTAACTTACATCATTAAATCTTGCTTCTTTGCCAAAGAATAATGAAAAATACACTTAATTAACAGTTATTGCAAGCTTGAGGCCATTGATAACACAGTTCTCAGACTGAATTTCACAAGTGTGTTTTGTACTTGACTTGAAATTGCTGCTTTATTCTAAAGCCCTGCACACTGATGTGGGCATAACAAATTTCGTATCACAAGAACGAACTCCCTTAGTAAATTATGTCACTGTTGGTTAAGATTAGGTTGCTACAAGCAAACAACTCGAGTGTTATTTTTTTTCCAGTGCAGAGGGAGGAGTTATGGCTTGAGCCTGCTGTTTTAGTTGCTTTTAGCAAATTTATAAAAGGCTTTTGCTGTGCACCAAATCTGAGAATATCCCACCCCCTTTGCCTCGCAGCTTCGCTGAGCCAATCCATCAGGAGATTTTGGGGGGTTCTGGAACAGTTCCCTGAGGAAAGGGACTCTGGTTAATTTCCTTGTTGTTTCGATTACAGAGGTGATAGGGCTTTTTTTCCTTGGATATTGTTAAAGAGGCTTGCCAGCACTGTAAAGAATGTGCTGCATTCTTCAGATGAAATAAGGCCAATCAGTGGAATAATGAGGAAAGTAATATCTCCCTAGAGAGTCTGATTGGGTTTTCATCAAATCAGCCAACCTTTTCCAGTCATTTACACCAACGTTCACTCCATGCAGGGTGTTACGCTGTCTCAGATTCTTTCCTCCTTTTAAATCCCTTGTGATTATTACTGATAACTAAATAATTGGGATGAGGCAAATTTATGTATATTGTATATGTTCTTCTTTTTTAAAATTAATTATTTTGCTCTTATTTTTTCAAATATATTTTAAACAACTCTGCTACCATGGAAGCTATTCCCAAGAAAAGAGGGCTATGCAAGAGCTGGAAGATTTATTCCTTTGTGACACTGAATGCCCTTTTATTTTTAATACGTGGGGTAGTCTCCTATGAATGGAAGGTTACCTACTGCTAAGAGTACAATCTCATGACAAGATGCCCAATCCTTGTTGTTAATTATAGCCTGACACATTTATTTTTATTTATTCATTAATTTTCCTTTCCAAGATAAACCTCTAAAATGAGCCTTTTAATTTATTGGGGAGTGAGGAGAACAATAGTTGCCAGGATCTTCCTTTATTTCCTGTTCTTTTCTCTGTCAAGAGCACAGAGCTCAATGCACAAGGAACACCCAGCCACTGAGACAGAAACACTTCCCCTTCTCATTCACTCACACAGAATTCAAACTATGAAAAGGTTTGCACAGAGCTTCTGCAGGTGGTTTCTTGCCGTACCTACAGCCATCAATAATCTGTTCTGAAAAATATAAAGATTACAATGTTGGGCCAGATCCTCCCATGGTGTAAATCAGCTTGGTTCTACTGACACCAGTAGCTGTCACCCAGCATGGGTCCCTTCAGACACACATGGCAAGTTATTGGCTCACCAGGGCTACTGCTCATACATCATTAAGTAGCCCTTTCCTATGAAACCATTTTGCCATGGAATGCGAAATAGGCAGGAGCACAAAAGATGCAGGGTACTGCAGAGCTGTGCTCCTCCAGTGTGTTTGCAGACTAAATGTTGCAGTCAGCCTGTGCTGGCAGCTGCACACATGACTATAGAGTACCTAAAATGAGGAGGGGTTCTGATTCCCTTCTGTGCTGTGCACTGCTCTGTTCTGGAGCACAGACAAAAAGAAATCTGGTCTCCTGTGCAAGTTATCTCCCTTCAGTGGCTGGGAGATTCAGAAACAGTGCAGCTTCGTTATACACGAACACATTTATGGCATCTTTGACAAGCTCCTGGACCACATCAGCCATGATCTGATTACATCACTAAAATTAATGTGGTCTTTGGATGTTTTACACAACAATCTGGGAGGCATTTATTTCCTGCACTTGGGGGGGGACATGTTTAGCATGTGAAAGTTTTCAAAATTAACTGAGTTCCATTCACACCAGTCCTCCCACACCGCTCAGCAAATGATTCAAAGCCTTCAGCGTGATTTCATCTGTGCAGACTCTAATCCACTTACTTAATGAAATACATAATTAACATATTATAATTGCAGTAAAGATGGTTTTGACAGAAATCATTTCCCGTATCTAATACCGTGGTAATTTAATCTGTTCCCCACTCCCTAACACGACCCTCCGTGATTAAGTTTCATAAGAATTTTTTTGATTGATTGATTCATCTGACGTGCCTGGGCCCTGCTAAAGGAGTGTCTGTCAGTTTACAGAGCTACGTGATGTTGTGGCAGATGGTTGTGGAGAGGCTCTTTGCGCTGTCTCCCTGTGTGGTCTTTTTTTTTTTTTTCCCCTAAATGCCCTGATAATCCAAATACAGCAACCCTGATCCACTAAATCGCTACATGTTTTTATATGCTGTCTTTTAGTTGTGTGTATAGTTATTAAACTAGGGAAGGCAGGATGTGTTAAACTAGGAGGTCTAAATCCTAATGCTGTCATTCACTTCCACAATAAAACAACCCACACAGATACTTTTTATTTGATTTCTCTTTCTGTTTGTTTTCAACACAATCTCTCTAGTCTGTCATTCACTCTCAGGCAGTTACTTGAGTTAAAAGGGCCAGCAAGCCAAGTTATGCAGACCTTCTCAGCTAAATATCACTTGTTACCTGCAGGAATATATGGGGAACATTACCAACCACTCGCTTTTCAAGTCAGACTCAAACGGCTGCTCTCTTGATATGGGTCATGACTCATGAGATAATATCCAGTAAAAGGTCTTTGGCAAATGATTACTTCCTTTTCATAGACTGAAACCCTATAATTTTTTTAATGCTGTCAGTCTCCAGGAAACTGTGTCCTAGTGACATTGTGAAAAAAACCCCAAATCCCAAAGGAAGGGATGTTGAATGCCTTCCTCTGAGACAAACCGAGCCCTTTGGCAATAAAAAGCATCTTCCTCTCACCTTAATTCCTGTCCCTTACACCATCCTATGCACCAGTATAGCCTTTTTCATCTCTGGTTTGCTTCTCCTGTGGTAGGAATTGACCAATACTGCTCAGTTCTGTACTGCATTTTCCTTTGTCCATGTCTTTCTTGCAGCTGGCCAGGTCTCCAACATCTCCAGGGAAAAAAAGTATCCGTCTGTGTTTGGGGCAGATGACAGACAAAGAATTGGCCCTGTCAAGTCATCCAGTCATTGTTAGAGCTTGCCCAGCTTGGTAAAACAGATCATCCTATTGCAGGTTTGGGCACTGGACCTGCAGACTTTGTTATCCACAGCTGGGAGGTTCCCTGACCCCCTGAGCAGCACCACTGGCAACATTTCCTCTTTATGGCTTGACTTTGTTGGCAAAATGGGCAGCACAATGAAGTCATAGGTATGTGAGAGGGCACAGGGCTGTGGTGTCTGTGTGTCTGGGCCCTCTCCTGGGGCCATGCAGGGGGGACCAACAGCTTGTCATGTGTGAGATGGCTTGCCCCAGGGACAAGGTGGGCATGGATTTTCCAGGATTCCTGTTCTGGAAGAGAGCTGGTTATATGTGTTTTAACCCTTTTAAGTCCCTCGTTTGTCCAGACTTTTAAAAGTCTGTCTCGTGAAGTGAGACAGCAGCACAGCGAGATAATGGTAGGGGCAGTTCAATCTCTCTTTGCAGGCAGGATGCAGCAGCACGGCCATCCAGGCAGCAGGGCAATCCCTTAGGAGCCAGTTTTGCTCTGCAGCTGTGTCAGCTTGTGACACTGGTTGGTGGCAGGCAATGTGTCACTGGGAGGAATGTGGCACAAGGGGCAGTGGGGCACTAGGAGCAGTGTGGCACAAGGGGCAGTGTGGCACAAGGGGCAGTGTGACACTAGGAGCAGTGTGACACTAGGAACAGTGTGACACAAGGAGCCGTGTGGCACTAGGAGCTGTGTGGCACAAGGAGCAGTGTGGCTCTAGGAGCCGTGTGTCACTAGGAGCTGTGTGGCACTAGGAGCTGTGTGACACAAGGAGCTGTGTGGCACAAGGAG
>VYXF01008920.1:102879-158623 GCA_013397295.1 Polioptila caerulea | reverse complement strand
AGGAGCAGTGTGGCACTAGGAGCAGTGTGGCACTAGGAGCAGTGTGACACAAGGAGCCCATGGCATGAGGAGCTGTGTGGCACTAGGAGCAGTGTGGCACAAGGAGCAGTGTGGCACAAGGAGCAGTGTGGCACTAGGAGCAGTGTGGCACTAGGAGCAGTGTGGCACTAGGAGCCCATGGCACGAGGAGCAGTGTGGCACAAGGAGCAGTGTGGCACTAGGAGCAGTGTGGCACAAGGAGCAGTGTGGCACAAGGAGCAGTGTGGCACAAGGAGCAGTATTACAGGTCAATTCCCGGCCTGGTAATGTGAGGGATGCTGACATTCGTGGTTTATGGCTTGTAAGAGCTGAGGTGTGCTGCAGGCTCAGAGACCACAGTCAGCTTCTGTGTGCTGTTATGCCCCAGCTGCTGGAAATGTTTTGAGTAGCAGTCCCTTGGCTCTGTTGGTCAAAAGGTGGATGAAGGTGGTGAAGTTGTGAACAGTGAGCAAATCTTTGCTTCCTGTCAGCCTGAGCCTTAATTTTTTGCTTTCCCATAACTGCAAATAGTCTCAAAGGGTCTAGTGGACAATGCTGCTTATATGTCACAGGGCAGAGACCTTGGTCTCGAAAAAATTGCTGGACAGAGTTGCAAATTGCAACATTCATTCTGTTTTACACCTGGAATGTCCAAGTGGGTGCATTCACTGACAAGGAGGGTAAAGACAGTAGAAAATAACAGAAAATAATTTACAGCCTGTCTTTGCTCTGCTTTGTTGTTTCACTTGATAGCAAGTCAAAGGTGACTCAGGCTCCAGCCTCTGTGATGGTCATAACGCACAAAAGGGACTGGAGGCAGAGCTGCCTCACCTGTCCTGCTGCCTCACATCCCTCTGAACATTAGATCTTGGGCAAGTGCTTCTGACAGAAGCTTCTGTTCATGAAAGGCTCAGTCTTTGTCCTTGTAGGAGGATGCGTGAATCACTTCTGATGATGTGAAGCTGCATTTAATTGTGTCATCTTTCATAAACTATGTGTGTACCAGTGCTTGACAACATACTGGGTTTGTGGGGCTTTGTTAGTGATGTGAAATACAGCGTATTCATCCATTTCAGCAGTGTTTTAGAGTCTAGGACAGATTTAGGTACCTAATTTCTTTTGATGAGCTGATGCATTAGTTAGTGTTTATTTGCCTACCAGGTCTCACTGACCTGTGTACTGCTGGTATGTTTGCATTAAAAGTTATGCCAAGATTATCCTAGAGTAAGCAAAGACTTTCCATGGTGCCTCTAGATCTGCTACCCCTCCCAGTGACAGATTGTAAATGCTCTGATCAACAAAAACTCTGTTTTTCCCATTGAGTTGTGAAACACTTACCTGGGAACAGCTTGAGCACAGAATGTGAGACGAATTAAGAGGCATTTATGCAAAGGAAGGGCAGAGATTTTGAAAAAAAAAAAGAATTCAGATGGTCAGCTTTTTAAAATAGTGGCACAAAATCAGATGTATGGACAATATAGGCTCCCACCCCAGCCCCACAGCCAAACCCACAGTGAGTTCAAGGAGGCCACTCAGAATGATGCACACCAGCTCCTACATCCGAGTCAGTGAACTCATTGAACTTGACTGAAATTCCTGTCGGAGCATTTTCTTTTTCCTGTGAGTGTGGAGGGAGGGGGAGGCTCCTTTGTGAGTGGCAAGTGTACATGAACACCACCACATCAACTGCCAATATGTTATGAGGCCTTGGTAACAATCTGGAGTCTCTGGGGAGCTCTGCTGCAGTTCAAGTGAGTATCAGACAGAGAGAAAACAATTTCTGGTGCCAATAATGCAGCACAGATGAAAAATGTTTTAATATTTGAAGCTGCTTTATGGCAGAAGCAATGACAGTGATGGAGTCAATGTCAGCTTTTTTCCTTTAAATGTCATCTTTCGTCTATGAGTTTTTTCTGCTCTGGAGGCATGCAAGCCTGATGCTGACTGTTTGCAACCATTGATCATTGATTTTATTCTAAATGGAAAGCTTGCCAGAAGACTAGAAATTCTGGAATTTATTAGGATTTCTTTAAGAGGCACTTTAGCTCAACAGTTCTCATTACTGTCTTTACAATGTTACTTATTTTTCTTTTTATGTCATATGATTTGTAAAGGGTTAGTACTCAGAGAACAATATACGATTAAACCACTGTGCATGCTGGAGTTGCAAGCTTAGAGGGGAAAAAAGGATTCTTAGGAAGGCTAAGCACATATCTGAGTGTTAAACTACTAATGTCTCTTCAGAACCAAAAGCTCTATTTTGAAATCTGTGAACATGATTTTTATTAAACAGCAGTTTTGATTAAATAAGCTCACTCTTAAATTAATAACTCTTAAATACATAAATAAAAGGGCTAAACCATCTTTATATTCTGACATTTAGTGCATAAACAACGTACTGTATGCACCAAATGTCAGAATATAATGAAAGTTTGTCCTGTTAAACTAATGCTACTGATGGGCAAAAATGTCTGGACTCTAAAACATCTTCAATGCATTTATTTACAGTGACATTATTCTGAACATGCCAACTTGGAGTGGCATTAATATTAATAATTATATATTAACATTTAACATATTTGTGTGCTTATGTATAAGTGATTATTCTTCATTTGGTTAAAAAGAATCCATTTACAATTATACAGTGGGCTAAATGTTTTCAGTTTGTGATATGTTTCCATTGGCACAGGACTAGTTCAAACAGGTATGTTAGCTCTTGGCTGACACGCCTGACATTCAAGCTTTATTATGGAACAGTGTACCCAGGGAATGTGAATTATAGAGAGTATCAGCCCTGGCCAGCTGAAAGCATCATTCAGCCTGGCTGATTATGGAATTTACTCCGAAGTTTGAGTCTAGAGATCCATCTACTGAGCTGATGCTGTTTATTTGTTTAGTCACAAGTGTGTTTCAGACCAGACAAAGGGAAGATGGTAGTGGGAAACAGGCGGGTTGGATAGCACTGACCAGTGAAAAGCAAAATCTTTCAGGATAAGGGGCCAGTGGTAAAGTTTATTGCTACAGTTTAGATAAAGATAATTCTGGCAAACCCTTTAATAAACCCTCAAGTGCAGCACTTGAAGTGTAAAAAAAAACTTTCTAGCAAATAAAGTGTCCATCTGTAATGTCACCCTGGATGCTGTAAAGAGAGTTCCTGGTGTAGTGGGTCTGCTGTACCCTATTGATCAAATTGCTTTTAGTATTTACAGTAATGGACTATCCTGATTTGCAATGCCACACGTGACACAATGGTTGTATTGCGACTGCGGTGGAGGATCAGCAAAATATTTTCTGCTTGCCTCAACCCCATCTATTCTGCACTGGCCATGTCCCCACACATCCATTCTCATACATGTCAATAGACAGGTTTGTCTGTCTGCAGCAGTGAAACTCACCTGATAAAATGGCATATTTTCCCTTTGATGTTGGATAATCTCTGCTTCCTTCTGCACAGATTGCCACCAAAAGGTTAGATTTATTCTGCACCCAAGGATCTGTTATTTCTGTCAAGGTTTTAATGATTCTCTGATGAGACCAAACTTTTTGAATAAATAAAAGAGCTGGGCAACACGGAATACTATTCAAAAGCCATTTCTTGAGAGTACCATTTAGATGGTGCTAGGAATATCTGCATCCATGGAGTGCAGTAACATTTGCACAAATAATTTGTGCACTTTTGGAAGGTGATTCTTCAGAGATGCTGCCTTAAAATCCTAATGAACATTTGCAAAATAACCATGAATTTGCCCTAGTAGGAATAGCTGGAAGCCTCTCTGACAGTTTTGGTATATGTTTGTAAACCAGGGAATCCTAAAAAAATGTTTAAATATGAAGTGGTGACAATGTTTTATAATCCCATGGTGTAGAGATCCTCCTTATCATTATTAATTTGTGTTGTAGCAGAATCTAGAGGCTGCAGGGGATTTAAGGGTCCCATTGGGTTAGTACTGCACATAAACATCACAGTACATCTTGCAGTTAGGAACTTGGTTTCAAAAGAATGGGATAGCACAGGCAGGAAGAGGAAGTCATAGGTTGGTCTGAATTGGAAGGGATCTTAGAGGTCATCAAGTTTCAACCCCTTTGCCATGGGACAGGGATACCTTCCACCAGACCAGGTTGCTCAGCTGTCCATTCAACTGGTCTTGGACACTTCCAGGGATGGGGCAGCCACAGCTTCTGTGGGCAGCCTGTACCAGGGCCTGCCCACCCTCACAGCAAAGAATTTTTCCAATATCCAATGTAAAACTCCTCTCTGTCAGTTTGAAGCCATTCCCCGTGTCCTGTCACTCCATCCCTTGTCAATAGTCCCTCTCCATCTTTCTTTCAAACTCCCTTTGTGCACTGAAAGGCCACAATGAGGTCACCCCAAAGCTTCTCCTGTCCAAGCTGAACAGCCTTTCCTTCCAGCAGAGCTGCTCATCCTGGTGCCTCCCTCTGCTCCTCCTGGTGCCTGCTCTGGCCTGGCTCCAGCAGCTCTGGGTCCCTCCCGTGCTGGGCCCAGGGCTGGGGCAGCTCTGCAGGTGGGGGCTCACCTGAGCTGCATAGAGGGACAGAATCACTGCCCTTGAGAGATGTGTTATTGATACTCAAGATCATATGATTTGGGGGTGGAATTGAGATTTAGTAGGTTTTAGTTCACTTTTGCTTAGTGCCTTGCTTCAGAACCTCCAAGAGCACCATGTTTTTCTGTACAGGATTCTGCTTGGACAAATTATGGGTTGTGTCCCATCAGGAAGTGACTGCCAAAGGAAAGCACATTGAAGTGTGATCTTAAAAAACTAAGTCAAGGTAATCTACAAAGTAAAATTTGCACTTTTGCTCCTTGGTTGGGAAACTTTACAGAAAAGCAAACCTAACTTTTCCATCCCTAAATGGATTGCTGCTAAGTGGCAGCAGAGGACAACAGAGGTAGTGGCAAGTATATTGAGAACAGTGATATTAAAAAGAATATAATTTTGAGGAGGAATCCTGAAATTTTCCAGAGAGAATAATTTCAGCTGAAAATTCTTGAGTAGCTCTAGTAAGGATGTTGCTCCTTTACACAGTGAATCAGTGACTTTAGCATTCCTGTGCTCAGCAATTCATGGCTTTTTGCATTTATCCATCTTTCTTTACAAATAACCAGCTAACTTCAGTGAAAGGAGTCAGTTCCTTCACTGTGAGGAGCTTAGCCTTGCTTCCTCCTGCTAATCCATATTCAGAGAAGCCCTGAGGGAGCTATCAAGACTATTCTGAGAGTAAATTATCCACCCAGGAAAGGATTACAAGATCCTGGCTCTGCTCGAGATCCCCAGCTAGATCGTGTCAGTATTTGACAAAGGTTTGTGTCACTTGTGTGCTTGGTGTGCTGATGCCCCCTGGACCACTTCTTAGAGATCTCTGAGTTGAGAGAATGAAAAGCAAAGGCTTTGTTTTGGAGTTGAGGAAAGCAGCAGTCACTGGGGACTTCCAGCAGGGAAGCATCAAGCTCCCAGTCCCCTTCTGAGTGATGACCACGTGAGCAGGAACAGAGGGCAGTGGTTAAGGGTGTCCTGTCGAGTTTGCACTGGGCTGATTCTGCAGGTCCTCTTCTGACAAGGGAGGGGTAGGGGCCCAAGGCAGCTCCTCCCTCCTCTGTGGGCAAGACGTGAGCTGCAAGAGCTCACAGCAGCTCAGCTGGGCTGCCTCGGGGTATAGGCACATATTTACTACATGGAGTCAATCAGGATTCTGGTGCTGTGCCCCCGTCATCCTTCTCATCTTCCAGATCATGAAAAGATGAAGGAGTCACCTGGCTTGCCACTCCTGCTGACACCAGCTTGGAACACCAGCTGGGATCATCCTGTCACAGTCTGCACCTCTGTGACTGAGAAGAAAAGTTCAGCTGCCAAGATATTCAATCTGGAACTCCTCATTAAAAAAAAAAGTCCATTAGAAGTTATATCTTTTATAAATGGTCTATATATTATGACATAATTTAATTTAGTGCTCTGAATATATTATGGCCACCATAACAGTTTTACATTTATAGATTTCATAGTTTTGCTTCTATAAAACAACTACAATCTGTACCCCTTCCAGCTAATTACAATAAAATGCTCCGATTCACACTGACAATGTAAACTAAGGGCAGGGGCGTGTGAATTCTGACTGAGGTTTATGCTTCACAGGCTGCTGAGAATACCTGGGCTTAGCCTCTTCTGACTGAGGTGTTTCTGGGGTCAGGTCTTGGTGGAGACCTGCCAGGAGGAAGCTGTTCCCATTGCTGGGAGATCCTGGGGTTACTGCTGAGGGACCACACTTGTGGGGCTGGGTGAATATTGAAAAAGTGGAAGAAGTTGGGAGTAGATACTCATGAAGGCTGAGCTGGAGACAAGAGTACCAGATCTGAGTATAATAGGACTCACTGGGAAAAAAGAGAGGAAATCAGCTGTCAGGAGTACAGACTGAGTGAGCAGGATGCAGGGGAATGAAGATTTGGAATTTAAATGACAGATTCAAAAATGGTGCATGCATTTGAGAAAGTCCTGGAATTTCAGGTCGCAGAACAGTGTAGGTTGAAAAGGACCTTAAAGATCATCTGCAGGGATGATCAGGACAGGACACCTTCCACTAGACCAGGGAGGGCCCCCTTCAGCCCCATCCCAGTGCCATGGATGGGGCATCCACCACATCTCTGGACAAAGTGTTCCAGCTCCTCACCACCCCCACAGTAAATAATTTCTTCCTAATATCTAATGTGAATTTCCTTCAGTTTGTACCCATTACTCCTTGTCCTGTCACTACAGTTGCCAGTGAAGAATCTCTCTGTGGCTTCCCTGTGGCTCCTTCAGCTGCTCTAAGGTCCCCACACAACCTTCCCTTCTCCAGACTAGCAGCCCCGACTTTCTCAGCCTCGTTTCATAGGGCAGGTGCTCCAGTCCTCTTTTCAACTTCATGGCCTCCTCTGGACTTGCTCAGCAGTTCTATGTCCTTCTTATCCTGGGACCACCAGAACTACACACAGTGAGGATGCAAAAGCAAAACAAGATGTGTTATAATGAGCTTCATTTTCCTATTGTGGTGTAATGTGTTTACTCAAGAGCAGCTTGTGTACAGAAGACCTGCTAAAAGCAATGCTTGTTCTATTTTTTTTTTAAGTTAAAACATACAATCACAGGTCCCCAGTGACTATGGAAAAAGAAAACAAAATCCTTTCTCATTTCAAAATCCCCAAACTTAAAATAAGCTTGTGTCAAGAAAAGCAGTAATTTCTGAGTTAACAATAATAGAACACAATACTTAATGGACTTTCTCTGCTTGTTAATTAACAGTTAGATTTCCCATTTCTACATAAGTCAGCCAAAATTGAGATACCACCTGCCATTGATACCCTATTTGTTTAGCCTTTCACCAACTCATATATACTCAGCATGTAAGAATCTCTGAGAGTAGCCAACAAGAAGGACTTTTGTTCCTGTGAAAATTCTTACTCTGGAACCCACATTCTTCCTAAGTTCACTGGAGATGAGTCACTCCTGATTTTCAGTCATGGCCAAGTTTTTTGAGCTTATAGTCAGTCCTTCTTAGTAATCAAAATGCTCTAAAGCGCTCACTAGGATGCAGCTTGGTCAAATAGTTTTATGATCCCTTCCTAAATTTTTGGATTTATGAGGATTTCTCTTCCAAGGAGACAAAATGCTACATTTACATGGTTCAGAGGTGGCCACTCTTTGTATCAGTGATGACCACTGTCACTGCATTTGCAGTGAGACAAATTCACATATGAGTTTCCATTTGTACATGCAATAAAAATGTCTGATTCCACATCCACGTCAACCCAAGCATCTCTGGCAACCCAATTTTTGATGCTTTAAAATGTGGTCCCAGGTCTAATAACCTTCTGCAGATGCTGTTTTTGTATGTTTTTAATCACGAATCATTCCTTATCTATTAACCAATCACATTTGCTAACTGGATTGCTTGTGAAGACCTCTTGTTGTAATTAGCATGCTTCAGCTGAAGAGTAAACAAATATTTTAACAAACTACTATGACATAAGTTGATTTTCAGTTCTCAATCACTACCATTGTGGATACAGCAAGTTTTAAATTAAACATCTCTCCAAGATGTAATGATCTCAGTCAAGAACATTTTAATTAAATTAAGGGATTGAAACTTTTGTTTTTGACAGGGCATGAATAAATCAGCAAGAGGTGAATCTGGTTCAGTGAAAAGCTTGATCCAGGGAAATAATCTTGGAAACAATTAAAATTGTGTTGACCAACAATGTTTAAATGGAACAGTAAATATTTTGTCAAGGGATGCTAAAACATAATGTACCACTCAGAGTTCAAGGTATCATTATAAGGAGATGGGCATTTGTGTAACAAGAGTCTCTGATGAGGAGGTCAGGTCTCCCATTGGGATCACAACTTGGTGCTGTCACCCTGTGTTTGAGCTGATAGATATGAATGTTGGGGTATTTCATGAACTATATTAGCAATATTTTGGGAGAGCTAGATACACAGAGGATCTGTCAGATACGACTGGTGCAGGGTTTGTTGACTGCAGATGGCAGACTATCCTACTCATCCCCTACCCCTGGAGCTGCAATACACCACATTTACTATCACTTTTTCTTTTACTGGACATCAATCCACAGCAGCGGATTTATGTGTATAAAAACTGTATGATTAACATACTCAAATCAACCAAAAAACATCACTCTGGCTCCCTGATTTTAGGTTTGCACCTTGTCTTGAAACACATGTGCACAAACACACACACGCCTGTGTCTGGATAGTTAATCAGTCAAATTACCTAGGAAGTAGATTTTGAGTATTGAATATATTATGAGCTTCCATGAAATATGTTTACCCAAAATACCTATCTGGCATCAGTATAAAAGTCAAGGTTAAAGTGACTTAAGGAACCAGACTGCAGAAGCTCACATACACTAGACAATATCTCTTATTCTTTAAACCCCTGCACACCACTCTCCTAATCTTAATAGTGCTCTGGAGAGTGTGGAATGGCCAAAACATGAAACAGAATAAACCAAATATACAGAAAACTGTTACATTTGCATTGCAAAACCTTGGCTTGGGTTTGATAATAGCGGAATGGCAGTTTGTCCTCTAAACTGTGTCCAACCTTCTTAACCTTTTAGTGTCATCTGCCTAGGCAGCCCTTAATGCTTGTTTTTATATATGAAAACAGGGCCCACAGGACTTAAGACAGATCAAATAACTGGGCAATAACCACTGGGCTTGCTCTTAAAATAGAGGATCAAAAAAAGGCAAACTGAAATAAAAGAGGTCTGATTAAGAAATGGATTTATTCGGCTACACTGAAACCTTCAGGACATGGGAAGGGATGGAAAAACGAGCGTGACTTGGTGGAAGGAAAAAAGGCTAATAACAAAGGGCACTCCCCTAAACCATGATGTGGAAATCTTTCCTTGGTCATGTCCTGGATGCACTAAAGTAAATGCAAAATGGGAGATTGTTCTTCCAAAATTCACTCGTGTTCAGCTCTGTGTAGATCTGTCAGATCTCCTGCAGAATATATGAGAATTTGTGTTCTTCTTGTTTTCTTCTGGCTTGCCTCCTCTTCCTCCAGGAAAGAAGCCAGCCATGTAATACTTCCTTGTGGATGTCCACCTTTCAATTTGAATGCAGCGTGAGAAGAGCAAAATTCTTAATTTTTTCCTCAATTAAGTAAGAAGAATTATTTTTCTGGTTGCCCTTGTTACAACTCCACTTACAGACCATATCTAATTTCTCATGCTTATTGTCTCAACCTCTTTCAATTCCAAGATATTCTTTCCAATTCTTGCAGCTAAATCTCTTTGCCAAGCCATCATAGTTTCATGTCACAAGTACTACAAGCTTCTCCACAGCCTTTTTAACCCCCATTGCCCTCTGAGAAATCAAATGACACCAAAAGAAAGGTCTAAACAGGGGCTTCGATATGTTGTGTCAGAAAAAGTGGCAATTTTAGTCTGCAATATGACATTACAGAGAAAAGATGGAGTTTTTTAGGATGTTTGTCCAGTTTTGTTGAAGTAGTCAGCTTTGCCCATGGAAATATTTTTGCATGTTCATGGTGGGAAGATGTCTTTGTTCTCTCAATAAGATTTGTGAACACTAATGAAAAATTTTGTCTTTCTCTTCCAGAACTGGTTTCACTGGCTTTGCCTCCTCTCCTCATAGGATGAAGGGAAAAACACAGCAGGAAACCGAGACAATATTATTAAGTGTGCAAAGGAAAAAATGCTATAAATATTTTGGTTGAAACAGCAGAGACATTAAAGATAAAAGTTAAATGGAAATAAAGGCAGTCAGATGGTTATTATATGTTGCTATAAAATCCGAGAGCTGTTAGAAAAGGTAGATCAGGATTTGCTTTTAAAAAAATGACAGGCCTGTAAGAAAGCAATATTTTTGATTGATAGAGATTTTAATTGCTCTGATATTTATTGGAATGACAGCTATTAGGAATTGAAGCAGTGATAAGGGATTTTCTGAAGCTTGAGGGTATTTGGATAAACACCTCAAATTTGAATGCCTATCAGAAGGTTATTAAACTTATTAAAACCTTGAATTTTTCATTTGGGCTAAAAGTCTTTGAAAAGAGGTTTGCTCGGTGAATTTCTTATGAAATGATATATATTCTGTTAGTGACGACTTTTTCTTTCTCTCCTTTTGAGAAGCATGTGCAAGCTAGGTTAGGCAGGAATTGCTGACATGCATATCTGCAGAGATTATAGTGTTAAGGACAAAAATTCATGTGGGTAAAACATGTTCCAGAAAAATATGTAGCCTTAGAATTAACAAATGGTGTTACTTCCCCTAGCAATTCAGGTTTTATTTTTAAGAGACCTAATCTGCTCATGTGCTGTTTTCCATCTATGGCAAGTTGTGTTTTTAGAAAGTTAATTACTTGCTTTGGATATGTAATTGGAAAATTTAGTCCTGAATTATTAACAGTTCTCTTCTGAATGCCTGATTTTTCTGTGGTCCAAAATGATTTTCAGAACTGTTGAGCATCCAAAGACTGAACCAAAAAGAGGAGGGGGCTCGCAATGTGTTGGAGACCAGGGGCTGTGAGGGCTCCAAGTGTGGTCATCACATCACAGCTTTGCTGATCTATGTGTCCTTTATTATCCTACAGAGATGAAAAACGAATGACAAAGTTAATAAAATGGCCATTCATTAACTTTCATGCATATTTTCTCTTTTTTTAATGTTTTATTTAGTCTTTTCCACATGAAAAAGCAAGAGGGTAGAGCTCTAGTACTATTTAACCTTGTGACACTGGTCATATGAGAGTAGGATTTTTCTCTCTTTCTTTCCTCTTTCAAATGCCATCCCAGTAACGTGATAGTCATGACCATTCATTATCATTAGCTAAACCAGTTTCCTGGGAGATGAGATAATAAAATGTTGAAATTATAAATTGATTAAGTGCATATGGTATATACTGATGGTTGGATATAAAGCCTAAGTACAGGTATGCTTTGCAAGAAACATTTGTATGGGTACTTTGAATGAGTGGGATGGCCTATCACAACCTGAATTGTTGTCTCCAGGAATATTGGAAAAGGATGATGTGAGGAAACTCATTATTTTTGGTACAGTTTCGGGTG
The DNA here is from genome assembly GCA_013397295.1 of Polioptila caerulea. NCBI lineage: Eukaryota > Metazoa > Chordata > Aves > Passeriformes > Certhiidae > Polioptila > Polioptila caerulea. The sequence continues at coordinate 146,991 of VYXF01008920.1, read as the reverse complement.
ACCATATCACATCACAGATTAAATATAACCATGCCATTGTAGCACTGTGCTGCTTAGTGGAACAGTTCACATGGCTAAGGTTTTTTGAGTAGATGTGGTGAAATGCGAGGGAGTGGATCCTTCCGATGTGTGTACATGTTGTGAATCAACAGAGCCATAAACTGCTACAGAAAAAAAAAATAAAGCGGAAAAATCAAGGCAGAAGCACAGGCAGCTGTTGCATGAGTCGGAGAAGAAAATGGAGTTCAAGGGGAGAATTGAGAGAGAAAGAGTAACGCCCTGTATTGTAGAGGTGGATGGAAATGGGACAGAATTGGCTGGGAGATACTGAGAAGAGTTAGGCTGAAAAAGTCAGCATTGACAAAAAGGAAGGCTCATCCCAGAGTTTCAAATATACATCTACTTTGGAGATGGTATTCACTACATGCTTCAATTCTTTCACATGTGGTTTTCTCTTTGTCAGTTTTTATCCAGTCAGCTTTCTTCTCTGCTGTACCCCTTTATAATTTCCTGTATTTTGTCTTCCTTCCCAATCTTTTCCTCTTTCTGTCCTCTCCCATTTGGTCCCTCACTGTGGGACTCAATTCCTTAAAGCTTGCAGTGAACTGTTTCAGAAATGCTGCTCTGGAAGGGCAAAGTCTGTCTGCTAAATACGTACAAAATCTTTCCATTGTTTTTGGTACAAAGCAGATTCCATACAAGGTACTGCATATATATTATAGTATTTCAGACTCCTGAATTTTTTTGAAATTTTTCTGTTTGAATTTTAATGTTAAACTCAGAACTGTATGCAAACTGTAGCTTTGATGTGATTTTATTCTTCCATGCACAATGAGGATATACCAGCCAATAATTAGGAATGTGAAAAACAAGCTGCAGTGGAGAGTCAATAATCCAAACACTTGTATATATCAAACCTCCAGATTGTTAGCAAATTACTTTTTGATAACAGTCTGTTTTCTTTCACACTGACAAAATGACATGGCATAACCCTTGGCATTTGAGAAGAATATGGCTGAGTTTTTTCAGATGGATTAGTTCAGGTATTCTGATTCAAATATTTAACAGGTTGTCCATAAATCCGACATTCATGGGAAGCTGCTAATTCTGAAGTGATCATAAACACTTCACAAATGCAAAGACTTCAGTTAGCACATAACTCACTGAAGACTAGAAACTGAGATGGTTGTTTCTGACAAATCTTTCATTGATGCGTGTGTCTAACCATCAAGAATGAACAAAGAGTCAGCATGTTTCATAAAATACTCTCCTTATTGTAATTCTTCTGTAAAAGTATTTGACATCTTTTTAGATTTTTTTTCTTGGATTTACTTTTTGTTGCAATCAATCTTGATTCAACAAAATGCTCTTACCAAAACATTTTTAATAATGAAACAATGTCAGCAGTAAATTTGCATAACCAATGAGTTCTTTCATTGTTTCTTTTTTGTTATAGTATTATTCTTTTCTTTGTTTCAGAGTAGTGTCTGCTAGTCAGTGTGGACCAAAGGAAATTGTTTTGTTGAAATGGACTGAAATTCTTCATTAAGGCCTAAAGTTAAAACAGTTTATTGGGTAATTCTTCATAATTGCAAAGACTGTGTAGTTTTGGGTTTAAGCTAGGGGCAGCAGCAGTAGTAGTGTGCAGTAGTTAGACTGTTCAGCAAAAATTCCACACTTTGGAGAAGAAAAGGCAGGTTGTCTGCCCAATAACAATCCTTCCTGCCACTTACAAAGGTGGGAAATTACTCCTTAATCTTTCCTGCTCATGTATCCATGCCATTGAAGAGACAGTGGACACCAGGGGCCAAATGTCTCTCTGAAGACCTCCACAGTAATTCTTGACATGTCCACTGGGATTTTTCTCTTCACTGGTGGAATAAATCGAGGACCAACCCAAAGGTGAGCTATATTTTGTTCTGGGGTTGAACTGGGAGAGCAGGGTGTGGGTGGTCTCAGGGAGGCCCATCTCTGTGGCTGTCACACTGCTGCACTGGGACCTGTGTCCAAATCACATTTTTCACCTCAGTCCCAGCCAGCAGAGCTCGTTTGGAGGTTTGCAGAGCACTGCACTGGGCCATGTCCATGTGGCCTCTAGAGAAGGCTTAAACAGGGCTGCTGTGGTGGGGTGGGAGTGCCTTTGAGCTCCCTCCAGATGGCTGAATTCAATCACTTTGGTATTGCTTTTCTGCTCTGTTTGGGGTCTTAATACCTTCCAAAGTCATTCTACCCCCTTCCAAAGTGAGTGGCACTCACAATGCCAACCACATCTTGTGTTTAAATAAATCTTATACCTAAGTGTGTGTGGTGTCCAGCAGCTTTCCCAACTTCTGTCAAAATGCTCAAAATAGATTTTTCTCAAGTTTTCCCACCTGTATGTGGACAAGGGGACGTGAAAGAAGGCTGGTCATGCCTTCCCCACATATTTTACAGAAGGCTTGGGGACAAATTCCTGCCCCTTTTTTTAAAAGAGTTTTAACTCTGATTGTTCTACTGATATGAACTAGGGACTTCCTTTATGTTGTCCAAAACAGTGGCATTTTGAAATAATCCAGATCTGTGGGTGCAGCTAATGAGGAGAGTAAAACAGAAGATGCAAACTTCAGAAAAAGATTAAAAATATACTATGGAAATAGCCTGTCTAGGTTTGACAGATGAAATTTGAAGACAAATGATTTGTCTTTCAGGCAAAGGCATTTTTAAAAGAAAATTTAAATGTAATGCATAAGGAAGAGTTCTGCTGATCTGAAAGGAGGATTAACTGACATGATCTTGATCATAGGGTCATTATACTGCTACCTTGGAAAAAATAAAGCAAACAAAAAATGTTAACAGGAGGTCAGGGCAGTGGCTTTTAGCAGCCTAGCCCATGGGGGGGAAAATGTGATGTACAGAACTGCAGAATGTAGGAATCGCCTGATTGTGAGAGATTTATGGGCTTTGTGGGGAACAGAGGGCCATGTTGCATTTCTAACACAGTCCTGCTGTCCACAGTCCTGGGGAAGGGAGAGCAGCCAGAAACAGCCTTCCCCAGAAATGTTCCCTGAAACGGGGTCTGCAGTGGAAACTATCCGGGTCTCAGGTTTGACTTAGCAATCAGGTCATGCTGGAGCTGTGACATTCCAGTCACTTCTACAGAAAAAATCTTTGTATGGAATAAAAAAAAAAAAAAAAGGTGTTGCTAGATTGATAGAATGTGCTCATCACGTAATCTTGTAGCGCTGCTCCGACAGAAAAATGTATAACAATATGTGCAATTTATTGATAAATGTCAGCCTAAATAGTCTGCTAGAGAAGGGGGGAGCAGAAAGCTATACATTTCCCACAAGCACCCCCTCAGGCAGCAGCTTGAGCAAATACAATACATGCAATGCAATAAACCAAGATTATGGGACTTCACTGCAGACAAGTGTGGCCTTCACCGTAGGCTAAGTAGGCAGTCACCTCAGCACTATATTTAAAGGGGCCCTGGAATAACAGAGATAACATGGTCATTCTCCAGTACTCCTGTTCAGACCAACTCTACTACGACTGTTTCAATAACACTTGTCTTTCTGCCTGATGGGATCCTTCTGTCATTTTTATGTAGAACCTCAGGACTCGCACATCCCGGCTGTGTTCACGTGCAGGATTTCCAGCCATGCTGAGCAGGAGGCTGAGCTGGATTTACAGCAGAGCTGCTGGCTCCAGCCCCCAGCCCCTCCAGCCTGGGTTTGCCTCTCTGGGGTCTCCACGTGGGGTTTGACCCTGTTCAGGCTCAGAGCTGGTGCAATCTCAGGTACCTAAACCCCAGATGGGAGCGTGGGCTCCCCACGGTCAAGGGGAGCATTTGGGCATGAGGCTTCTGACCAGAGGGATTCACTGCAGGGAATGGGGCATTAAGGACTGTTTCAGTCTTTCAGCAACAAAGACAGGCTGAGGGAGTTTTCAGACAAAGAAATCAGCTGCAGTCTGAGGGTACAAATGCCACTTTCACTGTGAGGATGATGGGGTTTATGCTATTATCTTGGTCCAGTTCAATTCCTTCTTGTTGTGAGGCTGCATTTCAGTGAGTAACACAAAATGACTGCAATCAGACTCTACCTTCCTGCAGGAAAACGAAATTTTGAGGTGACAAAATGACAACATCTGGCCTAAATAACAATTTGAAGAGGATATTCTAAGTCTACATTGTCAGACTCCTCTGGAAACATAGACTTTCTCACTGGTGGAATATGTAAGCAGCAAAATACCATAAAAACCATTTTTTTTATTACATGAGGAATCTTGTAAGTGAAAGAGCCTTCTGAAAACTGCCTGAAACTGAAGCACCCCAAGCAGTTAAAAAACATCCAGTTATTGCTGCTTATAAGGCAGCTCAGATTTGGAAAGGGTCACACCTGTGCATGTGAGATTTGGGGTGCTTTATAATGACACATACAATACATCCCTAAAATAAATAATTACAATATCATTTGGCTGTTCTCCTGTTTTTCTGGAGCCTAAGGAGGCTTTGTCCATGTAGGCCTGCTGAAATACGCTTGAGCTGAGGTACTTCTTTTTGATACTAAGCTGCGTACACAGAAAAGCATAAATCATTTTTTTCCTCTTTACTGCTGTTTTCCTCAGTCAGCTTTCCCAGAATGCCTCCGCAGGAGCTGACAGTTGGATGCAGCACAAGACCCTGCTGGACAACTGTCAGGTTTGTTGAAGGATATTAAAGAGAACTTGATCATGTGTCAGCTCTCTTCAAAATACACTCACATTGGAAAAGTGATATATCTGTCAAAGCAAGGACTTCAGCATTTGGCAGAACAGGCCATTTTCACAAACAAAACTGTCCAATTACATTAGGGGGCATGAACTTCAGGTGTGTATGCCAGGGACAGAAAGATCTGCAGCCACACATCACAGACACTGTCTCCTTAAGCCATATGGTTGGATGTGGGCTGCATCTCAAGCATAGTTTCTTTATGCTTCATAGATTAGGAATTAATTTAAAATTATCCGAAACATAAATTGCTGCTTTGAACTTCTACATGAACTTTTTTTTTTTTTTTAATTTCACTGAAGGCTGCCAAGAATTCATTTTAGGAGAGAGAGAGAGAGAGTGGAAAATTTATCAAGTTTGATTAGATGATTAAGAACTAAGCTATGGAACAGAAATGTTTCTTTCTTGTTTTGTTTTTTAAATGCTTTTAGGAAAACTAGTGTGAGTTTTGATTAAATAGCATCACTGGTTGGGAAACAAATTGTGCCTGAGAGAATAACAGTAAAGACTATTTCTTGGAAATATGTTATAGTTGAGTTTAGGTCTTTCTTGGCTCTCACAGAAATGCAGACATTTGGTGGGAGTGAGCTTTCAAGTTGAAACCGCTTGTATCACACACAATATCCTGTGTGTGGGGAACTGTTACATCTGAGTTCAAGAAAACCATCAAGATTCAGTGATGAGGAGGGAAACTGTCTTGATCACATTGTTTATGCCAAAATGCTCATTTTTTGTGTATAAGAAATTTCAGACTTCATCTGTGTGTGGAGGTAAAGCACTGCAGTGTAGTGCAGAGTCATACAGCCTTTGACAGGAAGAATTTACAAAGGATGAGCTCAGTTTTGGGAGTAGTCTTAGGAGATCCTAAGGTGAATTTACCTTTTTTAGCTTGCTTATGACTCTACTAAAGAACTTCAACAATTGTACAACCTTTTAAATATAAATCATGATAAGATTTCACAGTGGAAATGTGAAAAACATGACATTAAGTTTCTTATTTCAACTAAACATCTAGGCTAAATTTTATGACTTTTACCTTGTGCAATCCCACCAAAGGCTGTTCATTAAAATTACTCTCAATATTCTTTTTTTACTTTTTCTTTCTAAATTTGAAGAAGAAAAATGCCACTTCCATTAGGAAACTAGTTTATTTTGAATGAAAATAGCAATTGTTCTTTCTTCTCCTCTAGGACAGGGAATTCCATGAACTCCATTCCAGGAGACCAAACACCTCTCCTTTGCATCCTGGTTACTATGTGCTTCCTTAGCCAAGTTCAGGAGCAGGAAAACTAACAGATAGTTATAGGGTTTTTTTTGTCAAATAAAGAAATAAATCTGTATATATACAGACACACACACATAAGTGCACCTACCCACACTCTCCATTAGCAAAATCATCCTTTATTTTGTCTTCACATGCAAAAATGATGTCTTTTTACAACAGAAATAACACCCAGCTGCAGAACTATCTGGCTTTAAACCTTTGTGAGGACAAATCTTGGAGTGGTTTGCTGTGAAGTTTTTATGCAAGACTGACAGTGTGCCTGTAACAGCTGAGGGTTTGAGTTCACCATGTGCTTTGTAGTAACTACTGGAGGTTGGATATTAACCATATGTGCTTGTAGGGTAAGCAGAAAAACCATAAAAGTTTTTGGTTTCTTGGTCCATGGAAGCCAATGTAGATGAGTAGCTCTATACCTTCTTTTTGAGGCTCTCTTCAAATTTAGAAAAGACATTTCTGCCATTGCAGTACTAATTGTATGTTTTCAAGATTGTTTTCATTCACAGCTAGATTTGTCTTTTTTTCTTGTGAGATCTCTGGAAAACAATAGAGAGAACCCTCCCTTGTCTCCACCTAGTCTTTTGTGTCATTGCCCTGATGGATGTAACCCACATTTTGAGAAATAGGCACTATTCTGTGTTATTACATTTGTTTCAAAATCCTCGTCTAAAAGTAGCTTAATTTCTGCAGAGCTGACATTATGATTGATAGAAATTTCTACATCACAGTCAGTAATCCTTAAGAAACTAAATACCTAAGTGGAAATAGTTGTAGTAAGAGCTTTTAACTGTATGTCCATGATAGCTGCACTGTAATGTGGTGACATGTCACCATGACAATGATGTGACATGTCACCTCACACAATGACATGTGACAGCCCCAGAGTAACTCTGGCACTACGGGATAAATCACAGTTTGTGTGTAACTGCTCTCTGGCTGCTGATCCAGGTCTGGGGCAGACACAGCACTTCTGATTTCTAATTAGCTCCAAACCTCACCATTTCAAATCCAATGGCCAACTCACAGTGGGACGGATGATGATGTTAAGAGAGGTTTGAGGGAGGTGAACTTATTTGTATGGAAACCTTCAGCAGAGGCCTGGTATACCAGGGCATACCCTGTAGGGCATTTCTGCTTGTCTGCAGCAGGGCCTGGGGGAACTCCTGGTGGGGCCCCACCCCTGTCCCCTCCTGTCCCTGTGCAGACAGGCTAAAGGGCTCAGGAGTGGATCTTTTCTGATCCCTTCTTCCCCAGTTCTCCAGCAGGACAGATGAGTTAAGTGGATGCAGGTGTAGGAGCAGGATTTGGTCCTTGCCCTGCAGGAAGCAGAGATGCTCTGAGCTTTGGTGGGTCTGGGAGGATGGGCTGCTCCCCAGCCTCACCTCTCTGCTCCTCAGAAGTCACTCTGGTCTGCTGGCACTGTCCAAAGGAAGCAGCCTTTCCTGCTTGTTTGAAATATTTGAAAGCATCCAAACATTCTCATGAGGGCTGGGTGACACTCACACCTGAAGCAGTGAGTCTGAGCTTTCACAAATTGCTGCATTTCTTAATTTTTCTTTCAAAAGAAAAAAAGTCCCATCTCATCTCTCCCAAGCCACACTGTGTCCTTCCCATCCCTGTGGTGCCTGTAGTCTTGGAATATGAGCTCCATGAGACCTTCAAAATTTTTAGTCTAATGCATGTGACAGCTGGTTTAAGATTTTTGGTTTTTATTCTTTATAGTAGTCTGGTCCCATTCATGGACTATGTACCTGGGGTCACATTTGAAGATCAGTGTTTATATGAAGAGTAAGCTCTATTATGGTTGCTAAGAGCTGAAGGAGATGCTGTGATGCTGACCTCTGCAAATCTGGCACCTGAGGGGTCCCTCACTGTGGACCCAGCACCTCATGCACTCAGCCTCCCAGCTCAGAGCTGTGAGGAGCTGGGCATAATCTTCATGGGCTGACACAAAGAGCCATCAACCAGAATTCCAGCAGAATTTATTCCAGTGCATCCAGTGTCCAGGCTAATACACTGTGAGTCTCAGCTGCAAGTGGGGGCACAGCAATGGGCTAATTCAGCTTTATAAATTTTAGAGAGGCACTGAATTTTTGTTGGCTGGCTTGCAAGGTGGGTGCAGCCATTCTACTAGTATTAGCACTCATGTCTGCAGTAACCTAGAGTTTAAAACAAATGGATTAAAAGGCTGCCATCAGGCTGTTGTAGATAGTTCACCATAGAAAATGGATTTCACTCAACCCCCAAAAGCCAGCCTGAATATGGTACTGCAGCCCACATATGAGATGGGAAAAGAGGAAAACTTTCTTTTAGTGTAAAAATCCCAGTTGTATATTTTTCTGTGTAATGAAGCTTCTTCAGCATAATTCTTCAGTGTTGGGTGAGGTTGTCTGCAGGAGAAAACATGGACTAGGTTTGTTGCCATGGATGTGTCTGTGTTTTATATAAATCACAGAATGTTTAGAGTTGGGAGGGACCTTAAAGATCACCAGGTTCCAACCTCCTGGTAGGGCAGGGATGCCACTCACTGGATTATGTTTCTCAGGGCCCATCCTGAGCCTGGTCTTAAATGCTTCCAGGGTTGGGGCATCCACAACTTCCCTGGGTAACCTGTGCCAGGATCTCACCACCCTCTGGGTGCTTTTGGAAGCAGAGCACCCCCATGGTCCTCACAGCAGTGTTTTGGTAATGTGCTCTGAGAGAAACTTTGCAAAAGCAGGGGAACACTGACTCCAACCTGCCCAGGCTGGCACGTGGGGGAGATGCTGAGCTCTGCACTGCTGCCAGGACACCTGCAGTTCTGCCTGTACACACACACACACACACAGTTTTTTGGCATCCAAACCACTTAAAAGTCCAAAAGTAACACCCAGCTGAACCTGAATTCAACAGTGTGTTTAATTTACATCTGAATCACTTTTTTCCTCCAAATTTTCAACTATAACATTTTAAAATACTTTCTTTAATTGTCAGTATAAAACATACTGCATATATGAATAGCCCCTGAAGTTCTTGTATGTTTATTTAATTGGCATTTATGATATGTATGTGGTAGTATTTACTATTCACAAATAGCAGAACTTACATAAATTTTGCTGGGGAACTTTCATACCTCTTTTTCTCTTTCCCTCCTCATCTTTCTATCTGTATAGGAATCATGACAATAGAGAACTCCACTGCCAGTACAATTTCAACTTCACAGTAACCTCAGCTGACATGAGGATTTGAGATATTCACGGTTATGGCTATGTCAGGCTCTTCACAAGCTTCAGATAGTGGAATAGCTCCTCCAGTTGACAGATGACTTGCCAGAAAATACAAGGGGATCTTAAATTTTAGTTATCCTTCTGCTTTGTTCCATAATTTAATCTCTTAATTGGCATTCAGAGTATGTCCCTTTATTTAATGAGCTGTATGGTGACCTACACTGGGTTTTAGTAAAGATCTTGATGCATGTGATGCTCAGCTCCCAGCCAGAGCTAAAAGCTCACCATGTGAGAGCTCAACAAGTGCTGGGAGAAGGTGAGTGAAGAACAAAAAAAACCAAATCAAGGTTAAAAGGAATAAGACTTTTTACTAAACTTGAGTTATAAGACTTGCTCTTATAGTAATGGGAAAAGACTTAAAGGCTTATAGATTTACCTGGGTATCCCTGAGCTGAGGTGGCGTGAGGAGAAAAGCTGGTCTGTCATCTGCAAGGGCTGAAAGCTCAAATCTTTCAATCCTTCTTTCACCACATTCTGGGTTTGCTTCCCAATATAGTGTGTACCTACTGAATCTTTGCTCCAGACCAGTATCTCCACCAGAACTGGACTTTTGCCTCTCAAGCAATAAGCAGCAATATCAGAACATGGAGGTCCTTTTGGTCTTCTGGTTGGGCTGGTGGGTTCCACGCTGAAGGGAGGGGAAGTTTGCACACAGACAGGTTATGGTGGCCCCACCTTGTGCTGCAGAGCTCTGGACAAGCAGAAAATCCCTGATGGAGCACCCATGGAGCACCCTAGAGTCCCTGAGCTGCTGCAGGGCACAGAGGCTCTGGGCTCTGTGTCCTGGCCCAGGCAGCACTGGCACCCTGGCAGCTGTAGGGTTGTGGGGGTGGCTCTCCCTGTTTGGGTACAAACCTCAGCAAGGGAGCCTGGCAAGGTTTTAAAGCTCTTTTTTCATTGCTTCAGTTCTCTCCAGACACAAGGAGTCACAACAAGGGTGTAAAGACTGTTGAACTCCATGTTATATGCACAAACTCTATGCTTGGAAGCAAAGGGATAACCCAAAGTTTTAGGTGTGAGCCTTTAAAGCTGGGAAATAGTTACCTTCTGAAATGTAGGTAATGATCATTGCTGTGGAAGCTGAGAAAAATCTGCTTTGTAAGCAAGCACTCTAAAAAAGTCAGAGTATTAGGATGGTTTAATTGGCTTAATTTACTTCCTGTTACTTTAAAATATGTCTGTTTGAGCCTTGACATTACAGCACTTCAAGATGCTCCCTCTCTGATGCTGCATCAAAGCAGTGGTGAAGCAAGACGGGCTGTAGTTTAAAGTGGCAGCTCTAAAAATTACGGTTCTCCTCTTGCCCTCCTTAACTCCCAGCAGCAAAATCCCAGCCTGATTAGCAGACTGATTTATTTTACATAAAAATAGTAATCTCCCTTTTTGCTCATCTCCTCCCAGTTGGTGAATTCCATTCCTGACATCTGCAATTTCATCTGGATACTGTTTTATTTTTCCTCCACACCCCACCTTCAATGCATATCGAATTGCTGGGTGCTGTTAAGTATCTGCTATATTTCACTGCAGAAGTGGGTGCATTTGGATGATGAATTGAATATTTCCTATATATGAATAATCTTCAATATCCTGCTCATATCCTTTGGGGTGAAACACATTATGGGTCACATTTTAAAACTGTTTAGGTGCTTTGTTCAAATCAGGCATTTAAACAGCTTCAAAAATCTTTCCTTCTAATACTGACTTTTATTTATTATTACCTCGTCACAGTTTCTAATTCAATTAATTAATTTTATGCCACAGTAAAAGAGAAATATTAAGACACATTTAGTATGAAGTCTTCTACCCCTGAGTTCTCCCAAGATGAAGGCCATCTCAGGGGTGTGTTGGCATGGCCATGGCAGAGTAGAGCCAGGCACCAGAACAGCATGCTGTGGGATAGCAGGGAAATGCTAGCAGGGCAATATTTTCCTCTTTGCATTCCTATGGTTCTCATGAGTGGAGGAAATTTCTTTGCCACGCTTCCTATCAAACAAAGCTCACTCACTCAGGTTTCAAAGCTGGTGAAAAATCTTAGAAGTTCCAAAATAGTTTTGTAAAGCCTCCAATTCTTGCTGCTTTGATGGAGTGAGGGGATTTGCTTGCTCCTGTCTTCCTGAGCTCTGGATCACCAGTGCATCCTGGTGTCTGTAACCAGGCCCTCTGTGCCTCCAGTCTTGGATGCCAGAGGTAGCTCAGAGGGGCAGGAGTTGTCACCCCATGGAGGAGGGGAATAGGGAAAGGAGCAGCCCTGCTGCTGTGCTAGCTGTTTGCTGCTGCCTGAGGGTGCCCTTTGAAGAGACCTTACTTTGGCAGGATGATGTTTTCTTCCTCTTCTCCCATAAAGATCAAGTTGTTTTCCAACATGGCTTCTATCAAAGCATAGTTGGACCTTAGACTAAAGCAGGGATGAGCATTTTTCTCATCCTGGTTTCTAATATGCTCAGGTGAACTTGTGGAAAGCGGCTTGAAGACTCTATTGACTGGGAGAGAATCACATTTCATGTGTGCTGAAATACTCTGTCACCCCCTCACGATCAAAATGACATTGGAGATATGAATGAGGTCATCTGACTTGCCAAACATTTTTGAAAAGAGAGTGAAAAATGTTTTCCTTTTCAGAGGATACGTAGAGGTGAAAAGGTGGAGAGCAGCAGCTCCTGGAGTCCCTTCACTGTGCAGGTGGTGCTTCAGGAACACAGGGTGAGGGACCTAGACCTGGGGTAGGACTGGTTGAAATGCTTTGTGCATCCCCAGAGGAAGAGGGAGACGAGTGAGAGAAAAAGGGAAAGAGGCATTATATCAAAACCAGGTGATCTTTGTCGAGTATTGAGCTGAAAGTTTTGCTCAGCATTAATCATACTAGAAACCAATTTTCACCCTACTGTATTACAGATTTCAGGAAAAAGGGCATTTGCAAAGAAGAAAAATGCAACAAAACTCGAATGAGGTATTTAATGTGGGGAGTATGTAGTGAAAACTGATCAGTTCTTCTTTTCCATGTTGAGTCCCAATATAGCAACAACCTGTCAGTCACTAAAATTAATGGGAGGTACATTTAGAACAAATGAGAGGATATCTTTCTTCACCCAGCATGTCCCCAGCCTCTGAAATTCACTACCACAGGAGATCATAAGGACCACTAGAGTAGCTGGAAAAGCTACAGAGGTTTATGTCCAAATACCATCACTTATACTTGCTAAAATAGGAATGATCTAACCACATTTTATGTTCAGATTCTGCAGTGATCTTTGAACTAGCTGTGAGAAAAGTTGGTCCTGTGGGTGCTCCAAGATAGCAGGCAGTCCTCAGATATTTCCACAGTTTTGTTATTTTTGTGGCTTCTACACTTGAATTTCATTTTTTGATGCATGTTTTCGCTTTATAAGCCATTGGGTTTTTTTACAAGATGGCTGATATTTGCTGTTAAATTTTCATTTCCCAGGAAGTTTTTTGCTTCATGCTGTAAACACCTGCATGAAAATTGAATATAAGATGCTAAAGATTGATAGGCACAACTGATTGCTGTTCCAAATGAGAATACCAAGCCCTTAGACACTGAGAGATCAAATTGATGACCTGTAAGAAATAAGTTCTGATTAAGAAATACCAGGTTGAGAGAAATTCCTGAAAGCAAGGAGACAAGGGAAGATGAAATACTTTTGAGCGTGAATGATGAAGTTGCTGGTTATGAGTAATTTTGAATTCCCTTTACAGTCTGTTAGAGTACATCAGGTCTATGACTGATCAGAAAAAATCCTGTATTGTGGCCAGGGATGTGTCAGCACTTGGGTGATTAGTAAAAATTTGTGTTTGTATTATGGCTTTTCTGCATAGGCAGGTACAGAATATCTACACCTTCTCTTTTCCTGACTGCCCCCTCAGCAAAGGAGCATCTTTGGACGTTCCACATGCTCTTACAGAAACATCACATTATTGTCTTCCTCAGAGGCAGCTCGGGTTGTCCAGGACATCTGACAGGAACACTGTAATTTAGAGTATTGCTTTAAAGAGACTCTCTGAGGGAGCTTGAGGACGTGTTTTGGGGCTCGACCCTGCAGACACTTATTGGCTTAAATTGTGAGGATCTGACTGGAGCCATGAAGGCCAATAGGTCTGTTTGCATGACTAAGGCTCAAGTCAAAAATTCTTTGCAGGGCTGAGCCCTCACCCTTTGGTAGACAGGACTCATCTCTCTCTAGGAGGGCTGTGGGCCCTCCAAAAGCCAGATCATGGCTCACAATTCCAAAAACTCTGTCAGGACTCTGTGTCTTCTCGTGTTATAACTGCCAGAGCAAAAACCCCAAGGGTGGTAGGAGTGAGTGAGAAAACCTGATTTTCTTTGATACCTCTTTGTAACTTTACTTACCTTTGCTTCTGGTGCACTGCCTGTCCCTCCAGCTGTGCCACTACAGCAGGAAAACAAATGGTAAATCAAGCCTTGATGACTTCTGGAGAAGGTGTCTGCATCTGAATTTTGGTCTCAAAAATGGCTTAAGAGGATTACAAATTGAAGATAAGTTCCTTTACTCTGATATGGATTTTCATTTGATTTTTACTCTATGTTTTCAAAAAGAACTGTCAGTGTGTTTGTTCAACTGAGTATATATGATGTTATAATTGTTTTGTTTAGTACTGTAAATATTATGTGTGATTAATCTTGTTCATGCTGGAAAGGTATTTGAGTTTCTTACCAGCCAGTATATGTTTAAGGTTTGCTTTATTTATGTGGAGAAAATGACAAATACTGTAGCTGAGGAAACAGAAAAATTGAGAGTGGTGCACTAAAAAAAAAGGAAGTTGAAAACTGGGGGAACAGTGCTGCCCTGCTGTGCTCTGGATTGGGGTGACACTGAGTTGTGGAGGGTCAGAGCTAAAGATTGCTGGCAATTGTCACATCCAACCTATGATAACAGAGAAACTAACAGGAGCCCGAGGAGCAGGATATGACCCTAAAGGCTAAGGAGAATAAGCCAGAGAGCCTGCAGGAGATGTCTTCCCCAGAGTTTAAATCTTTTGTAAATAGCTTGTTCCATCACAAGTACTGATATCATGACCCTGAGCTATTGAAGTTGCTGCTTTCAATAGATCCTAGAGGCTCCATTAATACTGCTAGATCATTCACACAAGATGACATGATATTCCTTTCCTTCCCTTTTTTCTTTTCTTTTTTTTTTTTTTTTTTTTTTTTTTTTTTCTTTAGCGTTTTTCCCTTTGGGGAAAAAAAAAAAAAAAAAAAAAAAGAAAAAAACCCCAGCCCAACCAGCCTTCTCCAAGAGAGCATCTACTTAAAATGTAATAATAAATTGTACCCCATTAGGGTTAAAATAAACACAGCTACAACCCTGCCATACTTTTGGGAAACACCGCTGTTCTATTTTATTTTAATACTGCAGGACTGTTTTGCTCTCACTCTACACCAGCCTCACAAATCACTAGTGCAGTGCTCTCACTAACTTGTCTGTATTATGTTCATTTTCTGGGTGGCAATAAATATTAGAATAAAATAAACTAAAGACTGCTGGCTGGGGCTCTGTTAGCTATCTTTATGGTTTCCACGGCAGCTGAATGACAGCTCAGGCTGGAAGCAAGCGGCCCCTTTTCACCAAGTAAATTTAGCCTTGGGAAGGATGAACATCTTCTAACTCTGGAGCTGAGATGGTTGATGCCAGTCAGTAAATCAGTCAGATTTTAATTATCGGACACATGACAGGGAGCAGTGACAGGCAGCAGTCCGCTGGAGAGCATTCCTTCAAAGCAGCTTTAAAAACAGAGCAGCACTTGAAGAGGAAAACCAAGTGAACAGAACAGAGTCGCAGCTGAATTGCAGGACATTAATAGCATGATGGAATTCCCTCCCTAATAATTTTAACTCCTTCTTGGCCACAGCCTTCCAGACCTAAGGCAGCTTTACTGGGAATTTATTTTTTTCTAACCTGCCTTTATACAGACCTGTGGTTTCTAATAGAGTTTCACACAGTTACTTGCATAAGCAGCTGTTTGGTGCAAAGAAAGCAGTGACAGATTTATAATGCAGCAAAACCTGCTAATTGGATAGATGAAATTGCATTTCTGACAGTGGCCCCTCTATGAAAATTGGTAACATACCTCACAATGATTTGCATCTGTAAGAACTTGATTATTTATTATATTTTGCCTTTTATGTTGATCCTATGATTAATTCTTGGGTAATTACCTACAAACACCTCCCTGGAAGCCTCTTTAGATAATACAGGCTTGGTGGTTAGTGAAAGGTTATGGGAATTTCACAAAATCTATTTAGACAATTCTCAGGATATTTAGAAACACTTTATAGTTTCAATGAGTATTTGGGGGAAACTGGGGAATTACTATATATTAGCTAGATATTTTTTTTTAAGAGCCATTATGGGAATCAAAGTCATCTTTGGAAAATATCACTGAGCTAATAAAAAGCTTAAGAGAAATAATAATAATAATAATAGTAATATCAACAACAACAAAGCTCTTAGCCATTCAAAATATATTAATGAGCTACCTTTGCAAGTGGGCAGCTTGCCATTATTTGTTAATTGCAATGTGTGAAAAGGAAAGTGAAATGTGGCTTTAAATTGTTCTGCTGTTTCCCTTGCCCTGGTTTAAGCTCATTTGGTCTCTTGAGAGGAGGCCTCTGCTCAGGCTGGGTCCCATGGGCTGCTGGACAACCTCTGCCACTCTCCAGCTGCCAAGGCATACCTGGGGTAGCCTGTCCCACACACAGACACATCCAGGGCACCAACAACCCAGCCCAACCCAGAGCACAGCTTAGACCCTTCTGAGAGTATGTGGGGATGTGAAAACAGAACCAGTGTTTGTCTTACTGTCAGTGAACATCAATAATTTTTCAGCGAGTAACCCACAGCCAGATACTAATAGTCCATGCTTCAGGGTTGGGTTGGACCTCTTGTCTTCTATGAAAATAAATGTCTGTTCTACTGTCACAAAAATCACTCAGCATCTGTAAATGGATCCCTCTTCCCAGTGGGAATCATATTGTGCACTTGAACTCTGAGTAGTTTTTGATCTTCTGGGTTAGGCTTCAAAAATAATTTTAATTTCATTACTTCTATGGGAAGAGCTTTGCAATAGTAATGCAGGTTTCCAGCAAGTAGATAACTGCTCAGCATTGTTGGAGTTTCTTGGTAATCATCTCCACAAAGCTAAAAAGTTTCATTTTTATTATTTGTTTTATAAAAAGAAATCTGTAGATTTTCAAATTTTCAGTTTTCCTTGTTTTATTTCCAAAAGAAACAGAGGAAAGGAAAAGTAGCTTTTTTCTATCAGTGCCTTTGTTTTCCAATCAGGTAATTCAAATGTCCTCCCCAGCAGAGAGGAACAGAGGCTCAACCAGTACTGACTCAAAACAGATTTCTCAGGTACTTGTCCATGGTTCTTGGAGTGTGGAACATGCCATTTGTCCCGTTTAAATAAATCCTGAGCCAAGGACAAGGATCAGAGCCTGCTCTGCAGGACACTGCCCTGTGTATTGTGGTAACTCAGCAATCATGGGTCTGCCATTTCTGCACCCTTCACTCCAGCTCTGTACCTGTCCTCCAGCTGCTCAACTGGACAGTCAGAAATACATGGAATACTTCTCCAATGCTCCTTTCCCAGGAAAGCCATTGCTGTAATTGCTGTAGCAACATTTTCTGCCAGAAGATGGGAGGGGATGAGGGTGTGTGTTAGGAAAGGCATCATCCTGCTGATGGAGAATGGGGAGAGACAAGACTTGGGAAGTGTGGCTCACTGTCAGGGAATTTGTAAAATTGAAGTTTAATGATTTTAGGAGAATGGCCTCATTTGATTCCATTTTTAAATAAGTACATATTTGAGACTTGTATTAGTGAAACATAGAGCAGAATCTGGACCTCATGTCAGGTTCACTAGAAGATATTAATCTAGTCTGGACGAGTTGCTTTATTATGTTGTTCAGATGTAGGAAGCAGGTTATTCAGGTGACTTAAATAGTAAGCTGTAATTTCTACAGAAAACAGAGATTTGTAAGTAGACAGCAATATATGCCAGTGTTTTACTGTGATGATTAAATTCTGCAGGAAATGCATCGCATAATCCATACCCTTTGTGGTTTTTTATTTCTGTGTGAACAAGGGGATGTTATGGCTGCAGACAAAGAAAGAAATCATCCAGTGCTGAGTGTGATGTAAAAAAATCCACCCCCTTTATAAGGCAGCACCTCCTGGCTAGGGGACAAATAACACAGATAAAGAAATATCCCTTTCAGGAAGGGGGGAAGGTAATGAAACAACAAAAAGCAGATGAACCGAAATATTTTGCTAGCATAAGTCGACATAGCTTCACTGGAGTGGAATCAAGGAGTGATATTTTTCTTAGAATTTTTCAGATTTCAGGAAAGAAAAGCCAGTGGAAGTCAGAGGAGCTTCCACATATTATTGGAAGCATATGACATCCAGAAAAGATAGCTTTCTTTAAGCAGAATTTAATATTAAGGAAAGTTTGTGTGGATTTCTAAGGTAAACACACTACAGTGAATGGCAAAGTGATATTATTCACTAATACCAGATAAAAGATAAATTATATCATACCAAATGTGACAACCAAGTCCTCTCATTACAGGCAGTATTTTCACAGTTGTATTTTCCTATTCCTGGGGTTTTAGTTGACAGTGAAATATATAATCATATACTTGAGTATTCAAAGAACCTGCTTATGATTTGCTGTTCCTCATCTGTGAAAAGAGAAGGTTTTCTGGGAGTTTTTCCTCTCTTATTGCAGTATTTTGCATGAGATAAGGAGAGAGAAACATGGGAAATCTAAGATTAAGCCTCTAATTTAAACGATAGTGTGCCTAACTGCCAAAATTAGAATAGAATTTAAGATATCCAGGCAAGGTTTGGTTTAGAAATAGGGTCCAGGAGCAATATCTGCATACAGATTTAGGTCTGAGCCTCTCTCAGATATCAGTCTGCTTAAGTGCTTGTTGGAGAGGGAAGAGGAGGGAGCCACAGTTGCATTGGACTGGATTGTTCCCTGCTGCAAGGGGTAGGGTGACAGTCTCTGCCCCTGACAGGGGGCTGATGCCAGTTATGCTGACCTTGATCCATTTCATTGGCCAAACTGGGCACAGATGTTACCATTTTAATAAGGATTTGCAGCCATTTGGTACCATGAATGCAAATTCTCAAGGCACACAGTAAAGGAGGTCAGAGCCCATATCTGGTTAACAAAATGTTTCCAGTGGCTGTCACTCAGGTTGTTCATTTTGTCATTTTCCCTTGCATCTCTGCCTCTTAAAAGATGTTCTTGGGCTTAATGTGTACTTATAAACTTTAACTAACTAAGTCTAATAACAGTCTTTGAGAGGTAGAAGCTCTCCTCATCCATCTCTACCATGCAGCTGCTCTTTTAATAGTGAACAAAAAAGCTACTGAACAGTTCTGGGCAGGAAATAAACACTGTCTTAGGCAGTTGGAAGTGTAGGTAGACAGAGAAAAGCTGGAGAGTATCCAGAAGGCTGCTGCACAGAGAAAACCACCAGGAACTCTGCTTTGCATCTTATCTGAAGGCTTATTCCATTAGCAATAAAGTTCCTCCCTTCATACCATGCTTGGTCATATTGGCCCATAAAAGAAACATGAGACCTCTTGAATCACTCTCCCCATTTCCTGCAGCACCTGAGTTTTGGAGAGACTGCAGATATAGACTGGGCTCCATCCCACTTTAACCTGAATTCTTAAAAAGTCTTAAGACATGAAAAATCACCTTGGCAAATCCAAAACTAATCAGGGACTGAAACTAGAAGTTTCAAGGTTTATTGCCAACCTCTGGTACAACAGTTCAAAATGTGTCTCTTAACTCTAGGTTTATCAAATCAATGCCTTACTCTTTCCAGGGTAATCTGCTTGACAGCACTGGGAAGGATGAAGTATCTGTGAGACTGCATTTAGCTGGGGTAATTTAGCATTTAGCTCAGCCAATGTGAACTCAGCATTAGTGCTTTTGAGAAATGGAGCTGAGCTTTTCTGGTTCAAAACAGGACAAAGACCACCCCTGTTAATCCAGCCAGCAGAGAACTTTTGGGAGGCTTAGAGTATGAACATGTAATTGTGCAGTGGTAACCCTACTTTTCTTTGGTTAGTCTCATGACAACAGCAGATGGTGGAATGCCTGGGAAAATGGCTGTAATTGCAAGAATCTTCTGGCCCCTCCAACCTGTGCACAGTCACACCACAGTGCAGGGGGGCGAGATGGTGGCACACCTAGAGTGGGAAAACACCCACTCTGCTGTGTCCAAAAGAGAAGGATTTAAACTTGTCTATTGCTGTTATTAAAGCAAAAACTTTGCAGTAGCAAGAACAATTGTAAGCTGCAGAACTTTCTGTATACCTGAGCATTTAGAATGCTCCCAAGACAGAAATAGGTGCCAGAAGCTGTCTGATATATTTTTGGGTGGCATCAAATTAGTTTCACTAGCAAAAAATGATTTGGTAGAGTAAACTATATCCATCAATGGAAAAGAAGTGGTCAGATGGGAGAGTATAATATGACTGGCTTAGGCAAAAGGCCCTTTTTCCCAATTACAATTAATTTCAGTGGACTTGGGCCTACAAGCCCCTGGCCTTGGGCACTTTTCACATCATAACAGTTGTGGGGAGGGAAAATGCAGAGATGAAATGCAGCCATTCAAAACTAGCCCAAAGCTGTTCTAGCAAATAGACAGACTTTTCTCATTTTCATGAAACCATTGAATATATGAATTTCACTGGATTCACTTTCTTGTGCCAAAGAAGTCAACATAGTTCATCCTGGCATGTTCAAAATTGGAAGGATCTGATTGACAGAAGAGGGAGATGGCAGATTCAGAATATTCAAATCTTGCTGTTGCACAGTTCACTGCAATACAAAAGATACACACACAAAGAAATACTGCTGACAGTCCATCCATTGCACTGTGCCATATATACTTTACATTCCCTTTAAAATATTTTTTGTGACTTTCTGTTTTACTGCCTCATAATTATCTTTTAAACTTCATATTTTATTTTCATATTTTAAGCTAGATTCCTCATGGGTCATTCTTTAAAATTAGACCCATACAGTGCTTTTCTTCTTTTAGGGAAGATATCTAACTATATTTTCTCCTCCAGAAAAGGTCTCTCTCAATAACTTTTAATTTTTTGGACTGTGTCCAAGAATAAAACTTACCTCAAATCAAGGGTGTTTCTTGAGAAAATGTGGTATTTAAACTTGGAACCAACAAGAAGCAAACATATGAAACACCAATAAAGAACCTTTGACCAAACTCCAGACTTAAATATTGCACTGAAGCAGGGTATACAGATACCCAGATTATCCTTAAACAAACTGGGTCATTTTAAGGGAGGAGTCCTCCCCTGTCTATGCTGATATGATTCTTTATACATGTGCTTTACCCTATTTCTCTGCAGAATAAATGCCCTAAGATTTGCCAAAATCCAGAGAATGAGCTGAGCCCTGAAAAAACAGCCAGGTATTTTATGAAGCTAAATAAAGCAGCGCTATTTGGGGTGACAGAGGTGCTCAATGTGCCCCTGTGACAGTGTGGGGCTGGAAAACCCCAAATCCTGTCTCTGTAGGGACTTTTCTCCCAAACAGCTCAGCTCCATTCTGCCATTCATGGAGAAACAGGGTAAACCTCTGGCTCCTGTTTGTTCTCTTATCCTACTCCACAATGCATCTGCTGAGGGAGGGTTTTGTTTTAAAAGTTTTTAATAATAAATAGGTATAATCCTATGTCTTTATGCCAGAGAGGGCCAGGCCAAAGGCAAAATCTTGCACTTATTGCAGAGATTGGTGTTGGCCCCCAGCTGCTGTGGGATTTCAGTCAGTGCCTCTTCCTGTGGAAAGCTGGTAGGAATAGCCCTTTGCTTCTCTTTGTGCAAGAGACATGGAGACTTTCCCAGAGGAGGAAGCCCTGACCCACCCGTGGAGGCCAGCCCTAAAAGGAGTACAGCTGGGAGATGAACAGACCTCCTGCACACTGCTCTCTGTGTCTGGGAAAATCTCAGGTAGGATTCTGGCAGAGAGCTGAATGTGAATTCAGGAACGTTTCATCCAGGAAGTGCAGGGAAGCAAAGAGCTGGGAAATTCCTAGATTTCAGTTAAATCATAAGATCTGTTTGTTGTGGACAAGAAGTGGATATACATATATATATACTTTTTTTATTTTTTTTTTCCTTTTTACTCTAAGGGAATGAGAAACAAATTTTATCCCAATGTAGGCAGTGCAGGCTGTCTAAGCATTAGGAAAGCACATGCATGTATTACTTTGAGGCTGCTCTCAGCTGACCATACACATTTCCCTAAAAGGAGAGGCCGTGGTTGGTAAAGGTTTCAGGTATGTTATGAAATTAGGGTCTCCACTCTTGCATTTTCTAGCTCTGAGGCATTCCCTGAGTCACAGCAGTGTGAGGCCCCAAAACTCAGCCCAGCAGTCAAAGCTCATCAGATGATGGATGAATCCTGCCTGGGCGCCGGCTTGGTAAGGAAAGCAGGTGAGTCCTTCTGGTCCTGAGTTCAGTCAGAACACTTCAAACACTGCCAGCTAATACATCTTCTCATCTCCTGCTTTATTTGCCATTAGGCAATCCTTCCTCAGGCTTTCTTGTGTTCTGCATAGTCGTTCATTTGAACTGCCATTCTCTTTGGCAAGCTGTAGGATTTTCAAACACGGGTTAGAGCAGGTATTTCCCAAAGCAGATAGTGCACATACCTCTGGGAACCCTTTGTTGCATGTACTCTACTAAGGTCTAGCAGCTCTGGTTTGCCATTTCAAGCTTATGATTAAACATTTTATCTTAAGCCATCAAAAAAGCCCTCCTTACAAGACTAAATAGAACACTTCACATGAAACCTTCCCTATGAAAAGGAGGTTTCTGGATATGAGATATGCAGTAATTAATGCTGCTTGATAGAATCTATAAATGTACACTGTAGCAATGCTATTTGCTTTAAGTACTACTTTAAGCAGAAAAAGGCGATGAATCCCCCTTCCAGTGTCTGATTTTATGTTTAAGAGCTAATGAACTGAATTCTTCGTAAACATTGGCAAAAGATGCAAATGAACAGACAGATTCTCCAAATGCAAAGGGACACATGAGAAAGAGCTAATTTCACACAATTGACACTCTAACCTTTTTGGATCAGTGGAATTAGAGGCTGATTAATCTGCCATGATTAGCATTTATTGAAGCTTTTGACACTGCTGCATTGTTTTTCTTTTCCTTTTCTTTTGTGTCTCTGAGAGTTAACGGTTTATAATACATTTAACTACCAGTCCATCACCCTGACAGGGTCATAGCTTTCCTTTATGGACTTTTAAAATTAATAACAGACAGTTCTATTTTGACATGCCCTTGCTTCTGCTGCAGAACTCGGCTGTTTAATTGTAGAGCTGGCCTCTTGTGGCCAAATGCTCCCAATGTTTAGCAAGGGTTGAAAATATGGATGTTAGGAGAAAAACTGGCAGATGGCTGACAAGGCATTTTTACTCATAACACACCAGTAAAACTTTAACTCAGAAGATTTAGTGCTAGAGCTTTGCAGTCAGCAAGCTGCAGCCATATGCAGATTTTTTTTTTCAAACTTCTAAACTGATGGTTTTGCAAAGTGTGCATAAGCAGCCTTTATTGATTATGATGTTAAAAATTGAAAGCGTCAGTATCATTTAGCTTGAGACACTTTTAAAGAAAAAAATGAACATTCGTTTTCATTATGAAGTCCTGATAGGCCAGACACTAGTAAGGTCTATGATCTTTATTTTTTAGAACTAAAGCAAGGAACACTCTTGCTATGCTTTTTTTTTTTTTCCCTAAAAGGAATGCTGTGTATATGAATCAAAGAGAACCTAACATATATACAGCAACTGTTGGCTCTTACACATTCATAGACTCCAGATGATGTCCCGACCCATGAAAGTGACTTGTTAGCTGGATATAAAATCACAGAAACCATAAGCCTGGGTGATAGCTTCACAGCCCAACTTTCAGACACAAGTTAGTATTTATAACACTCTCAGTACCTATCTATCACCGCAAAAAGCGTGTTAAATAACTTTAAAGGCCTGACAAACCCACAAAACTAGGAAATGAAGATTTATGGGTGCAGAGTCCATGAATTCATTCTATTGTGCCCAGGTGTTACGGCACACACTGCAATGACATACGTTTGCTTTAGTTAAACTGTGCAGTGATGCAAGTGCATTATCACAGGTATCCTGCAGTGGCCAGGCAACACTCCCCACCATTTTTTCCATTAAATGCCTCCAAATGTTGTGCTTGGCCATGAAACATGGTATAAAGTAGCTGGTTACTCACATCCTTTCTCTGTGTTTCTGTGCCACAAGACATTAATTTATGTATATCAGCTAATTATAGGCACACCTTATACCAAAAAGCTTGAAATGTGTTTTCCTTAGAAGCGCAAGAAAAAAAAATCATATCGCTTAGTATAAGCTCAGAAAGAGCTTAACCAGATAATTTTTAGTGAGGCAAATAAAAAGAAAAAAAGAAAAATACAGGTTTTTCATAGTGCTGTGAGAAAGCTCTCTTTCCTAAACACAACCTTGGTACAAAAAAACCCCAAATGGGCATTTTGAATGAGACTCGAATTTGTCTGTGTAAAACAACATTTATAGGTAGAACAGAAGTAATTAGGCATCCAAATATCTATGCTCAAATGGATGAGTCTGCATTGGATAAGTGGCATGCAGGATGGTGCATTCTTTGCAGACAGACTTCTTGCACTGACCAGGGCATCATTGCCTCCTCTGACAAAGTTTTACCTGAAATCCCTTTTAGGAAGATGCATTGGAATTGGAATTCCCTTAAACCCTCAAGCACAGTGGTGCAATTATATCATAAATCAAATTAATTAAACAGTGTTTACACCTATCCGGACCTCCAAGAGCTCTGACCAATTCTGCTCTGTCTGCAAGTCAAAAGGGAAGCTGAATGGTAGGGACAGAGCCCCCTCACAGCCACTGCTGGTCAGGGTAGTCCATTGCTGGGGGATCTGCTCTTGAAATAACGAGGCTGGAGAGCATCTCTAACAACTTCCTCAGGGCAGGCCTTCCTTATTTTCCAGCCTTTCCCTCCTAGGGAAGGGCTGCTCCTCCCTGCTCCCTGTGCCTCCACCTCACACAGAGAGGGCTGTGTCCTGCTGCCAGGCATGCAGCATCCCAACCCACCCCTTGCTGTACTTGGTGCACTCATTTTCCCAGCTGCACTCCCAGTTTCAGTTCTACTGATGCCCTATGGACATCTGGTACAGCCATCCCAAAATCTACTCCACCTCTGGGTTGGAAAGAAATGGATTCTGCTGATGTCCTGCAGGAAAGAGCAAGGTAAGGAGCCTGATGCAGACCCACTTCTGCTTCTGCAAGAGAGCAGTAAGGACCTGGCCTTCCCCAGAGCCCTGATTCAGCCTTACAGCACGGTTTTGAGAAGGGTATGGTGCTCTCCTGTCAGGTTTCTGGAAGCCAGTGGGTCTATTTGGAGCCCTCCTGGTCTCCAGACACCTCCAATGCCCCAAGGAGAAGAAAGAAGCCCTATGTGCCAAGGGCAGCTGAGGTTCAAGCTTGTAGCTGGAGGCAGTTGTGAGAAGGGTGGGAGAAAGGGGGGTTATGTGGGAGGAAGAGATTCATTGTGTAAAACAACCAGGAAAACCAAAGGAAAACCTTCTTTGTGAGATTCTGAAACAAAATGGGGACAGTGTTTTGAAAACCCTTTGGGCTGCAGCAGCGGTGCTGATAGCATCAGCAGGTCACCTGACTCCGTAATTTCATGTTACCAATTACTGCAGTCGAATTGATTACATGATCTAAATCCATGTGTATTACCTGAGCGTGTGGCCCCTGGTGTTTTCAACACTTATGCATAAAGATTGCTATAATTCTTGTTAATAGTCATTGCAGTTCATCTATCGCTCATCTATAATCTCTTGAAGATATAATAGGAATAATTACCATGAGGCACAATGGGGAAACGGAGTCTTACACCCTGACTGAGGCTGAATCACACCAGAGCCTGCATTAGTCAAGCTTTGACTGAGGAATGCCTGAAAAACCTTCAGTGAGTCAAACCTGCTGAAAACCTGGCTGAGTTCCCTTCCTTGTGAAAACTTTCCAAGGATTTGCCCTGCTTTTTGCCACGGAGTTATTTCCTCTGAGGAAGACACTGCAAGGGCAAGAGTTCATTTTGCCAAATAAATATTATCCAATACTGGGGAACTATTGGTATTTCTGAACCCAGAGGGAAAAAAAAAAAAAAAAGCTGTTTAATGCTAGGAGTCAGGATTTCTTGCTCCCTTAGTACCTTGCCAGCTCCAGGCTGTGCCAAAGCCACTATTGCCAAGGGGATAATGAGGTAATGTGCCTGGATGATAAAATTCTGGCTTTCTGGCTTGTGGCCTGAGATAGAAGATGGCACACACCTAAGTTCATATGAAAAGGCAGTGTGGGACCTTTCAGGAGGCTTTCCACATTAAAAATACTGTATCAGATTAGGAAAAAAACCTGAATTAAAACGTCCTTTAACTGCTTATAAACTGGAAAGAAACTCCGGTTGTGGAACACTGGGCCATGCCTAATCCAAAGTCTGCATTAACTAATGCTTGTTGGATGTTGAATTACAACAGAAAGCCTATGTTAATGCATGTGAGAGCCACATGAATATCAAACAAATTCATTACGATCAGTGCTATTACAGTGAATACCAAATGAGTTCGTAATGATGGAACAATGAAACTGTTACTGATAGATTTTATTTCTGCAACAAATCCTCTGTATAAGGGTCCACTCCTCTAGTACCAATTCTAATATAAAACTGCATCTGAATATTAGCATCATCAGATAAATTATACCTTTCAATATTCTGAACTATATGGTTCAACCTTTTTTTCCCATCAGCACATAATTTTTTTTTAATCTCAATCTGTCCTTAAAGTTTGATGACTATTGTAAAGGGGTAACACTTTATTTTAAGTATCCAATCATTAGGAATTCATTTAGTATTCATTGCAATAACACTAATACAATAGAATCGAATGAATAAGGAATTCATTTAGAGTTCATATAGATGTGATACCTACTTTTCTAGAAGAGTTTCACTCTAATTCAGCATTAGTTTAGCATTATTTAATGGACACTTTATTTTAAGTGTACTGGTAAAGATGACCTAATTGCTACACTAAGATATTTAGTTTTTTTAGGGTTTTTTTCAACTTAAGGCTTGAGGTATATGGCAAATTCATCAGAATATGATGCAAGCACTTCAGACTCATGCATCAGCCTTCTGAAAATGTTTGAAAGAAAATCTGAGCATCCTTTTTTCCCTGACTAGTATTGATATATTTACAGAACATGGTAGTTAGAGAGATTGCAATAATTCTTGGATAATACAGCGCATACCTGCTGTTTGAAGAACTGATTTCTGTATTGAAACCTAAAGCAATTTTTATTTTTTTTTCATTATCATGAGGGACTCCTAATGTATAAATTGCAACTGTAGGAACAAAGGCAAGTCAAGCCTTCCTCCAGATTCTGATCTTCAAAGTCAGAAAAGAGCTGCATCAGTGTTCAACTCTCCCATACAGTGTAAGTAAATCGAAGAAATGCCCCTATTCAGCAAGGGCAAGCCTTGGAGATAACCTCTCCTTCCTCTTTAAATTCCTGCCTTCCAGCCATTAGTGATGGGTACCAGCAAACTGCAGCCACATCACTGAATCTGACAAAGTTACTCTCAACCCAGAGGGATTCTGATGATTTGCCTATAATTTCTGGACTTCAGCAAACACACAAATGTATTTATGAAGTACTGACTATCCTTTCAGCTAACTCTTCATTAAAATGTATTTAGATGTCCTTCAAAAGAAAAAGAAATCATCTTACAGTGAAACTCAAACTGGCTGATTCCCAGGCTTACAGTTACTTTCCTATCAAGAATTAATGCAATATCATGCACACACCATTACTGAAAAATTCTACGCTGTTTTTTGCCAAGTGTTCCTATATAACAGTTTTATCACAAGTCTGACAGCCGCCATAAAAATTCCAGGCATTCTATATCAACAGCCCTCTTTGTACTAAGTTATTAAACATTAAATTTTTATTCGTCATTTGTATTCTGTTATGCAAAATAAGCTCCTTGATAAGATGTGTCTTCTTAATTGGGCCCTTGATGCTTCTTGGATCGGAGTTGTCAGATTAGCTGGAAGAAGAGGCTCTGCATTGAGCCAGCTCGCTACCAGGAGACCAATAGCTTTGTAACAACGATATTAAGTTAGAGGGGCCAAATGGAGGGCAGCACTAGGCTCAGGTGAGACTCTACATCTGTGCATGTCTTATGCTCAGGCACTTTTCTCATAGCATCAGCAGGGCTGATGGAAATAGATTTGTTTGTTGTTTACAGCATGCAGCTGTGGATGCTGCTGCATGGGAGTTGTATAAGATTGAAGCAAATTTGTACTGAGACTAAAATATTGAGCTTTTCTCCAGTCAGCAGTCTCTGGAATCTTATTGTTGAAAACTTTATCTAGTTGTAACCCTCCCCAGGGTGATCTTGGTTTGCAGCTGCCCTGTTCTCTCTCACTGCCTGTCCCACACTGCCTTTGCATCAGCCAACATAGGAATGGGCTCCTGGTACAGGAGGGAATGACTGGGCCAGGCAGAATTAATGACAACTGGGTCAAGCATTTTGTACACTGGGTTTTCCAGAAAGCTTTTTGATTCCCACAATTCCCTTTGACAGCTGTCATTAGGAGACATCATTATTTTCTTCCCCTTTAGCTACAACCTGAAGAAAGGGCTCAACATTTAGTGTGGCGCTCAGTGGCAAAGCATAAGAAATCTATAAGCATGTGGTGAAAAAAAAGAGAGCCCTCATCAAAATGTAGGATTTATTATTTTCATAAGATAGACCAGTTTCTGACAGAAGTATAGTGTGTTTCCAGGCTAGTGCTAGAAATTTAATTGATTAAAGCCTCTGATATTTTTTTGACTGAATTCTCCTGTAATTCTGAAAAAAATTACTTCCTCATTTCATCAGTTATTGCCTGCATTACAGGCAGGCATGGAGACCTCACCAACATCTGAGCTTTGAGCAGAAGGTGCAGAGATGCTGCCTCATTAGAGCAGCTGGGCCAGGGGAGTATGAAGGGAGCCACATTTCCAGTTTGCAGATGGGAAACAGGGGGTCAGTGGCACGACCGATATCGCACACGGAGGCTGCAGCGGAGTCACACAGGGAACTGAAACTTCTCCCATTTCAACCATCAGACCCACTCCTTGTCATAATTAAAGAAGGTTTATTCAGTATTTAGCAAAAGACTACATTTCAGGATGTTGGCTGACCTGCCAGAGCACATTGCTGTGTTTTCCTAAATATTGTAGATCCTCCTGTAATTTTAATCTCGGACCCTTTGATTTTTTTTTTTTTTTTTTTTTAAGATTTTAGGCACAAAAGATCCTTAGGAATATTGGCATGCAGTATTATGGGGATTTAACAACCTACTGCTGTGAGGTTCTTTTGGATTATTATCTAGGAAAGGTTTAGAGTTTTTAATATGGACTTTTTTGTAAGAAGTCTTTTAAATGACTACAAACCCTTATCCAATGTACTAGTGTACATTTCCATTTCAGTACACCTGCTGCATTTTAGCTTACGAGTAATGCAGAAGAAGAGAGAGCAGTTTCAGCTCTTTTACTAACTTCTCTTTAGCCACAGAGATTTTTTTTAAGCATTTCAACTTTACAGGGCATTTGACTGAAGTTCTGATTCCCACCTGGAGAGATCATTTCCTCAGAAGAAAGGTGTAACACTGAGTGCTGTATTGACCCTACTCAGAGCTGTCTAGTTTTGAAAGAAGTCCTTCTGCAAATCTCTGTGTGTTTGCTCACACGTGTCCCCATGCAGGTTACATGACTACAAGGCTGTTGTGGGTCACTGGGTATTGCAGCAGCAGGACTGAGAATATTAGTTTGCACCTAACATGTTCTGTGTTTTTAGCTGGGACAAGGGTCAAACAGCAGAAGTGTGGTAGGGGAAAAAGGCAGCTGTAACATCCAAAGACATTACAAAGATGCGCCAAGACATCCTTTCTGTTATGTATGCAAACACCTGCTTGCTTTCTTTCAGGCTAAGGGCAGCTGTTCCTCATAAGAAAATTCAGTGCCTGCTTCCTATCCTAAGGCCAAGTATATCAGACCTGTGCTCAAAGTCCTGCGTTCAAAAGTCATTCCAAGGCAATAAAAACACCGAGTGACAATGGGGAAGGTGCAGTTTGTTAAGGCACATGTTCCAGCTTCAGCATCTCACACAAGTCAAGGGTGAGGGAGCAGTCGGTGTTGGCAGTGCCCTCTCCACCTCTACAGACAACTGCAAAGAGAGTGAGGACAGGAGCACAGAAGGTGTGCATTTCCAACAGGCTCTGTTATGCATTCAGGGCATTTTCCCTGAGGCAGGCTGAAGCAGCTTGCTCACTCACTGCCCCGTGCTCTGCTCAGCACAGCTGGAGCAACCCTGTTGATGCTGGCAGCACTGTGTTTCCTAGATGTGACCTCCACACCTTCTAGGAACAGCATGTTGAAGTAGTTTCTGTGCCTAATTTCCAGATTTCAAGTGTCCTGCACTTTGCTGTGTTCAGAAACTGTAGACACCACACACTGCTTGTGCCTGGTTAGAGTGTCTGCCTGCCCTCCCCTTCCAGCTCCTCCTCAGGTGAAGGATGTGTGGTTTGGGGGCTGGCAGCTGGCTGGGTGGTGTGCAGGAGAGCATTGCCATGGCAGTCATATGCCAAAGACCACACTCCTGTAGGATGGTGGCAGAGTTAGCCCTGAGCCATTGGTGCAGGACCATCTCAGCTGTCTGAGACTGCACATTATCTGCCTTCCCTTGGAGCAAATTGTTTTTGCTGCCATTCAGCTTAAGAACATAAGATTCCTTCCTTGACTCAGGAAAGTCTTTCTCACAGCACTTGAGACAGCTTTTGAGCCTTGTTTATAGAAAATTACAAAGATTTCTAAAGGAGGACGGGGAGAGAGTCTTTAAATTCTGGGGGGAGCCTACTCTTATCCACAGAATTCAAACCCACTATTTAGCTGACTAGCTAAATAGATACCTTACATTTATAATAATTCTTTCAAGATATACCAGCTAACCCATGTGATTTCAGCAGCCATGGCTCCAGCATCTGGCTGTGTTTTGACGTTTCGAAGATGTAGAGGAATTGTGTGGAATTGCAATGTTTTTGCTCAAACGTCAGTGATAATATTCCTGGCATGCTTAAGCAGTGGATATTCCTGTGCCTAGGCACCTCATTATCTGAACATGCCATAATGAGAATATGAACGCTGTCAATCAATTTGAGACACTTGTGAAAGCAATAATATAGGAAAGCTGTCCTTGATTTTCTCTAACTGGTCTGTGCTGGTAGGCTGGGAAAATCATTTGGATGTGAGGAACCTGGATATTGTTTGGCCTGTTTTTAACAAACTTGGATCTCTCTCAAGCCATGCTCCTTGAATACATCCAATTCATCTTTCCTTGAGAGGGAATGACAGGTCCCACAAGGAAGTCTCCTGTAGTCTTTCAGACAACTTCAACCTTTAAGACAGATTGTGGATGACTTACAATGGTTCATTGAATGTGCCCATCAATGCCAGATAATTCTTAATTATAGAATTAAAGCTTATGGACTCTCCCTCTTTACTTCAGGACTACATAGGCAGCTCAGCTTCAAAGCAGAAAAATCATAACTTTCCAACCAAAAAAGTAGTGGAAAATCTTGAGAACAGGCTATCCCTGGAAACCACCTTTCCAAACCAGAAGGGCTTTTCCCAAGCTAGATGTGTGAAGGTTTTTAATAAGTGTTATGAAATCCCTACAGATGTAGATACAAAACATCTGCAATAGTTGACAGCTTCACAGATTTATTGAAGTTATTTCTGAAAGGCATATTCTGTAAGCAAACATCTTGCAGTTCCTAATTATCAAAAGGGGAAATAGTTTGACTAGTCTCTCCTTATTTTTTGCTCATTTCAGTTTGACATCCATGGAATATTGGGTAGATAATATTAATCTTCCTTGACTCTGATGTCTAAAAGTTAGACAATTAAGTCTGAGCTAGTTACCCTTTAAAGTCAGTGGAGTGAAACAGGGCAGTTTGTGCTAAGACAGAGTCTTAGCATTGGTCAAATGAATTGGATTTATAGTCTCCACTGATGATAAAAAAAAGATGTAACTTAACCACTGGTGCAGGCTGCATAGCTGACTTTACATTCTTGATGTTGGGGGATACTGATTCCATCACTGGCCAAAATATTGCACCACGCCCTTGTGTTTCCCACATCTGGCAGTGTGCCTCCAGAAGCTGAGGTGGCTCTCAGGGGGCATTGGCCAAGGGACTTGTCTCACCAAGTCAAGCTGCAAGACAGCCCAGCAAAATTTCCTTTGGCCTCAGCAGTGCCCGACTGCCCCTGGTAATGTACAGTGTGCTGGGGGTGCAATGATAACTGGCTTAGGCTCGATAAAAATCTAAATTAGGCCTAGGGAAGATCTCTGTTTCCCTGAGGAAAGATCCCTGCATCCTTGCCCAAAGTCACTGAATAGGGTCTCAGTCTTGGATCTCTCTGCACAGGATGAGGGGAGGGCTGCAGAGTTTTATGGAGTGTGTGTTTCTGAACAACCATTTCCAGAGGTTGCTCATGTGTTCCTCTCCTATCTTTTAATTAGTAAATAAATGAATTCAGTGCTGATTTTGCATCGCCATTTTGAGTTGGAAGGAGTAATAAAGTAATCATGAATATGTTGGTGGAAGGCTTAAGGTGGCTTAGGATTCACAGGTGCTGAGGGCAGTGCCCATGGGTGGGAGGTGACGCGGCAGGGGAGCAGAGCAGAGGTGTCAGGCTCCATTGCTGAATGAGTACCTGGGCAGCTGCTGGTGTTGGCAGCTGCCCTTGCACCCCCTAGACTGACCCCACTTGAACAATTCTGTTCAGCTTTTTTTCTTAAAATTAGTTGGACTTTTCTTCTGGAGCTTCTTGAATTCCTTTGTATTTTACACCACTCTTGCTGCAAGACTTTTGGGCACAGCTCCTCCCATCCTATCCTTGCTTTTAACATAAACATAATTTAGCATAAAGGTGAACTTGATTTTGTCATTTCATCAGGGCTCTACACTGAAATTCAAACAGGGTGTGTGTTTTCACTGAATTCATTTTACCTGTATAATCTCACATTAGAGTGGTATTGCCTTCCAGAGGGTCACTGCAGACTTGCACTGAGATCATTTTGTCATTGCAGGCTTGTGTCATAATAGGATTACCATAGGCATGTTTTGAAATTGTTCTGAGATTGCTATGAGGATGTCAAGTCTCTATGCAAGGGTCTGCCTCACTAAGAGCAGCACGCACCAAGGTAGAAATCTTGAGGAATGAAAATGTGTTACAAAAAGAAACACGCTTGACACATCTTGCTCAAAAAAAGGAAACCATTTGTGTTTCTAGAAGTTTTGCAACAGGCATGAAACTAAATCAGGAATGCTTGAAAGAAATGAAATATTTATCGCAGGTCAGATTTACATACACAGATCAAAGTACATACACAAAATTGCAAATGGAGTAACTATCAGTGTCTATAGAAACAAATGCTGATATCAAAACCTAATTAAACAGCTTCATGTGGCACTGTGGTTTATCTGAACAATAATGGGGATGTGTGCTGGGGATGACCAATCAAAATCATCGGATCATTTGGGCTGGAAAAGACCTCCAAGATTAATTAGTCAAAATTTCAACCACCCTCATCTTGTCACCCAGCCCAGAGCACTGAGTCCAGTGGTTCTGTGAACATCTCCAGGGATGGGGGCTCCACCACCTCTCTGGGCAGCCCCTTCCAATGTTTAACCACCCTTTCCATGGAGAAATTCCTCCTCGTGTCCAGCCTGAACCGCTCCTGGTGCAGCTTGAGTCTATGTCCTCTTGTCCTGTTGCTATTTCAAAAATCGTGTCAGCTTTTTCTGTTCTTAATAAAAATGTGCCATTACCAGCATTACCACTACAGTAGTGCCTATCCTGGTATATAAACAGTCATCTATGATTTCTTGTTTGAAACACTGGTAACTATTATATGCAGAGGTTCTGATCAAATAGAAAGTGAATGAGCCCATAAAATTAATGTCATGGAAATAAAGAATTATTACAGCGTACTCAAATTTTAAACAAGTAGAGGGAAGTATTTAATTTCTGCTTATCATTTTTGATGCTATTCTTAAGGCTTATTTAATTAAAGAAGAGTTTGTGGCTCCTTTTGGGAAAATAAAATAACTCCACCCAGAGAGGTGCATTGTGTTGTATTCTATTCTATTCTAGTTCTGTCAGCTCCTTGCTTTTTTTCTCTTTTGATTACAGGGTATATTTGCAATGTGATGTAGTGTAGCAGTATTATTTAAAATATGGCTATTAAGCTTACCTACTATTCTGAGAGCTAGGCAAAGCTCAGATCATCCTGCATGTGTCCCCATCCAAACCTTAGCAGTGACAGATTAGCTTAGCAAAGGGCCTTGCCTGGCTGTCCCAGCTGGCTTCTGTACTTATTTCAAAATAATGTTTTCATCAAAAGCTCTTCACCTGACAGCTGAGTTGGGGGGCAAATAAAACAGTAGAACTCCTGGCAATTTAGTTTTTCAATGAAAGCTTTGAGAAGAAAAAAAGTTCATTGTTAAACCCTGCTCATCTTCAGTGTTATTTTCTGAGCAACTCGTAAGGGTACCTCTATCTTTTGCTACCAACTCCAGCTCAGCAACCACCAATATTTCAGAGAGCTCAAAGGAATTTCAGCTGGCCCTGAGGAGACCCCAGTCTGCACATGGTGGGTTAGAATGGATCACCCCAGCATGAGAGACATCTGGGCTGTCCCTGCGCACGGACAGTGAGTTGGTGGCTGGAACTGTGGGACAAGAGCTCAGAGCTGCAGGTACTTTAAAACCAATTATGAAAAAGGCTGCAGTCAGTGAATCATGGAATAATTTAGATTGGCTGGGACCTCTGGATATCACCTGCTCCAACCCCTTGCACAAAGCTGTGTTAAACTTGTAAAATACCTTCATGACTTTGTGAATTATCTGCTCTAATTTCAAAATTATCTCACCCATCATTCAAGGGTATAAATGCATCTTTGAAAATTAAGTCATATTCATTTTGCAAATGGGTAAGTTGAGGTAACCCACTGCAGAGCTGCTGAGACAGACCCACAGATTTTCCCCATCTTGCAGCTGTGTGCTCTCCTGCTAGGAATGCTGCCTGTCTGCAGGACAATTGGCCATTATTTACATGGAGGCACAAGATCCTTGTAATAAAATGACCATCCAAACATCAAAGCAGTCATCAGTGTGGTCTCATTTCTTCTCTAGGAATCATTCAGAGTAGTACACGTGTTTCCCATGGGCAGAATTTGACCCTTACTGCAGAAATTAGAAGAGGTTAGTTATTAAAGCAACGTAGTTTGAAATTATCTTGGTAGTTGCTAAGCACATCTGTGATTATGTCAATTTAGGTTTGCCTAAAAATATAAAGCTTTCAGTGAAATGTTAGAAGCAAGGAAAAATAATGCTTTTATGTGTTAATGACATATTCTGGACAACCAAAATAATAAAAAATAAACCTGCATGGGGTTATGTTCTGGGCTCCCTTTTATTTTGCAGCTCTGCATATACTGGATCGAGGTCCACAGTTGCTGACCACTGCTTTGATTATCTCACTGTAGCACATAATGCTTTGTACCCAGAGAATGTATTCCAGCAAGCTCCTAAATTGTATTTGGACAAAGAATAATTGAACACTGGACAGAATAACAAATGCTATGGTCAAGTTTGCTTCATGGGTTTATCGTGTTGTATTAACATGATAGAAATATGAATACTTAAATCTTATCTCAGGTATAGTTTATAACTGCATTAATCATTTACCGTATTATATATTTTTCATGTCACTAAGATTGTGAGGAAAAGATTCAATTTTCCCAGTGCAGTCAGTTGAATGTGGTTTAGATAAGTTAAAGGCATTGCATTAAACTGTTTCAACATGGCTTTCTCTTATAGATCCTATAAAAGGATGGGGAACATACATCAAACAGTAATAACTTATATTTTACTTTTTTTCTTAAAGTCATATAGCAGCGCATTTTCCATTTTCATTAAAATCAGATAAATGAAGTTACTAAGTTTGCCACTTACAGGTAAATGCATTTAAATTGATACGGGAATTTTTACCTACTATATTTGCTTCAAATTGTTAAGGGGAAATGCTCTCCTATCAATTAAAGTAGCAGTTTGATAGACACTGAAATTATCCAGAGATATCATAAAGAGCAACAACAAATACCCCCAATACACCCAACAGTGTCTCACTTCCCTTATATTTACTGGTGATGGGGAATATGAACCTTCCAAATAAGAGAGTGGCTCACCAGCACACATCTCTGAGATTTCAGCACAC
The DNA here is from genome assembly GCA_013397295.1 of Polioptila caerulea. Taxonomy (NCBI): domain Eukaryota; kingdom Metazoa; phylum Chordata; class Aves; order Passeriformes; family Certhiidae; genus Polioptila; species Polioptila caerulea. The sequence continues at coordinate 111,172 of VYXF01008920.1, read as the reverse complement.
CACAAAGCACTGCCATTTTACTCCACAGAAAATAGGAATATGTACCAGCATGTGCATCATGCACTGCTAGCTGCCATCTAGATCATCATGTCAACATCACACGTTCATTGTCCATGAATTACACGTTGATTCTAAGGTGCAGGAGAGATACTGATTCACTTCCTCCAAATCAAGAGATGGCCAAAGGAGGAAGAGTGGATGGAGAGGTGAGGGATGCTGGGGAGGCCGTGTTGTGGCCGTGACACTGAAAGTACTGGGAATGGAGATGAATTCATGGCAATTTAGCAAACCTTCACTATTGTTCATGGCCATGTTTTGGAAAGTCTCATTTAACACAAAAAAAAAAAAGGACAATTACACTGCTCTAGCTGTTGTGCTCTGCCATCATTAATGCTTTTCAAAAGTTTTGTGCCTTAGTTGAAATAAAAAGTCCCTTATGCTGTGCGAGTCCTTTTGCTCCAAAACTCCCTGCAATCATTTGTATCTATCTGATGCACTTCAGCATCATGCTCTGTTTGCTTTATGACTGTAAAAATAAATATGATATTTTAAACATATTGTACAATAAAAATAACTTATTTTCTGGTCATATTTTTCCTACTTGAGATCAACTGAAAAAAATCTTCAAGGAGTTGCCCAATACAGAAGGTTTCCTGCTATGGAGGATTTATTTGCCTGGTCTGTAAATGGTGAGTGAAGTGTTTGCCAGCTCTCAATTAGTATTTTCCATGTCATTACTGGATTTTTAGAGGGTTTTCCTTAAACTGCTTTGAATTACAGTGCCACAGAATGCTAAATCAATTACATATGTGTCCTTGTAGCTACCCCATAAGGATACCTGCCATGATTTTTTAATGGTGCTTTTAGACTTCTTGTTTACTTCCATGAAGTGAAGTAAAGGTCATAACACAGTGCAACTTATTTCTTAAAGTTTAGAAAAAAATCAAAACAGCAGGCCATAGAATAGAAAGGTGAGATTCAAAGACACAAATCACTTCACAGTCACAAAAATTGCCAAAAAATAGCAGCTTGCAGCTGTGCACAGCAGGGACAAAAAACATTAAACACATGTTAAATAACAAATAGGAGACTTAAATATAGCTAAAAGTGGACCTTATTCTGAATAAATCATGTAAACTGCATCTTAATGGTTCCAAGGAATGCAATGGATCATGTGAAATATGCTAAATTTATATTGTTAAAAAATCAATAGTAAACCCCCTCCCTTTTAAAAAAGGGAACTATTGAGTCCATGAGTAAACATTTTGTCTTTCATTTTCTTTCTCTATGTACAGCAGGATTTGTGAAATTTCATTTCAGTTAAGGACAAAGCAGGACTTGCATTCAAAGCAGTTTGGGTTTTGGGTATGAAACTATTTAACATTCTCTTTACAGAGGCTGGACTTTTAATGAAATTGTCCTTTTTCCCTTTCTTCTGTTACAAATGCAAAGAATGTGGATGATGCTATTTTTTTATAGGCTCCTGGTAAAGTGTCTGAATTGGTCTCTCCACCATCCTGCATTCATTTGTGGTGTCTGGGAAAGGGCAGCCATTGCTCACTGGGCACGGCGAGCCTCATCCCATCCTTCCTCCCGCCGGCGAGCCAGCCAGGGGGAGAGCAGGGCAAAGAAAGGCTCTCTTCTTTTTATGAGAAGCATGAAAGATAAATCATCTCTTTGGAGTATTCAAATCAATCCTGCTGGCAACTATCTTTCCCTTGAAATGTTTGTTGCCTTCTATTTCTGCCTCCTGGATATTTCCAAGCCTTTTTGCTTGCCTTCCGCACCGAGGGTCACGTTTTAGTTTCCCTGAGTATATCTTCCTTGAGATTAATGTACCTTAATGACATCATTGTGTGCCATGATGGGAAGGTCCCCAAGTTTGCTTTTTCTTCCCATCTCAGTTGCACTTCTGAACAAATCAGCTCTCGGGCTTTGACGTTTTTTCCTTTAGGGCTATCTTTCTTATAGGCAATATAGCTTACCTATACATTTAGTAACTCTGCAGTCTCTCATTAGCTGCATTTTTGTCATCAATAATAAGTTCCCAAGGAGCCTTAATGCAAGGGGTAACGGATACAGTGTGGAATGGAGCCACTGTTTGATAATGCAATATCTCTCATAACAATGTAAATAAGAGGCTGAATACATTTCAGGGTTCCTTTGTGTTCCACATTATTAGATGGTGCTCTATTTCCAATCTGAATATTCATAATATGCTCCTAGAGCGCAGTGTTGAAGTAAGCGGCTTTGAGGAAACATTATTTTTTTTTTAAGTGGAAAAGAAAAAAAAAATGAAATGAGGAGTGTTCTAATGAGGAACAGTTGAGTACTATGATTTAACATACTTCTGAGGTTTCTATCAGCCTGGAGCTGTTCTTTCTTGGCTTGTACACAGTGCATTTACATGGAGCTCTGTTTGGATGAGTGCCTTCCAAAGTACTAAATGCTCTAATGTACTGAAAAGCGATAAATATGGAAAATGCACACATGCATACACACAGACACGCAGTGCAGAGACACATACACACACACACCTCCTTGCAGACACCCTCACCTGCCCCCATGCAGACACCTACATCCTCTCCATGGACAGATGGGTGACATTTTAAAAGCAAAAACAGTAAAGCCGTGCATAGTTTATTTATTTATTACCTGGCATTGCATTGCATAACACTGAAGTACCATTTAATGCTATGTGCTGCCACCCTGTAAGAATGGAGAAAGGGGAAGAAAGATTAAGAGAAAAAAAACAAAACAAACATGGAATAAGACACATGTGAGTGTTTTCACTTCCCCCTTGACGTGTCTGAACCCACAAAACTGAAAAGCAAAGGATGTTTTAGGTTTGACCAGCACAGGCTGTGTTGCTGGGTTTGGGCACTGGAAATGCAGACAATAAGCTCTGGAAATGTGTCAGTGTTTACCAAAGGGCTCTCTGCAGTGACCCCATGAGCTAACGACAGTGTTGGGAGCAGAAATGGTAATTGTGATTTTTATAGCACAGCCTTTGCTAATTTCTCTCAGTTCGTTCCAAAAAAAACTTAGACCATAAATAAAAAAAAAAAAAAAAAAAAAAAAAAAAAAAAAAAAAAAAAAAAAAAAAAAAAAAAAAAAAGAAAAAAAGAAAGAAAAGGAGAAATAAAATTGTGAAAACAAAGCTAAATAGGCTAATGAAATGACAATAGAAAAGTGTCCTTAATGGGGATACAATTGCTGCCTGAAATATTTATTACTTACATTTATTTAGATCCGGCACAAAAAAAGTGTCTGTTTTCCTATACTTTGATTTTTGCTCTGAAGTTTTGAGGAGTTTTTGTGCTTTTTCATCTAATATTCCTCCTCTAACTCTCCCAACGTGATTCATTTCTTTAAGATCTTGTTTTATTTTTAAGTCATCAATTACTCAAACTTTGTTGGCCTATCTATTCTCTGCCATCTGGACCCCATACCTTATTTTAAAGCATGTTCAAATAATGACAACCTTCTTTTCTCAATTAATTTATGGGCTGTGGGGACCATTTTTCATTTGTTATCATGCACTTCCATTTGATCTCTCATATCTTTCTTCTGCATCTGCAACCATAGTGTATAAATCTTCCTCTCAAGCATTGTCATGGTGCCCAAGATATATAGGTGTAACTCCCTATTAGTTCCACAAAACTGACCTTAATTTCTAAAAATGGTATCAGATGCGAATAAAGTTTGGTAAGATGATTTGTTTTGATTTACTTTGTACCACTTATCTTGGAGTTTTCTTCCTACTTTTCTTTTATCTAATTTAGACAGTATAGTCTTGCAAGCACAGTTGCATGTTTATCCATTACCTCCCTGCCAATGCTGCTCCTTAGAGAGATGGTGCTGTAAGATTTTGGATGCTAAGAATAATAAAATGGCATTTTTTTCAGTAACCTGTAGAAAGTATGCAATTTCTTTTTGCATTTAAAAATGGTAATTTAGTTTCCAATAAAATACCAGGATTTTGTAGGGCTGATTGAGGTGACATTAGTCTGGTAAAATGAACAGAAACAGACAAATCCAAATAGCTTTCATTTTATTCTGCTGTATTGACAAATGGTAAGACTTAAAAATCCAATTCTCCCACCGAGCACTTACAAGAAGCAGGTTTGGACTGCTGAAGGGCTGTGGCTCATGAAACAAAAACCTCTTTTTTCTGTTATTGTTATGAGGGGGTGGGGGGGCAAGAGAGAGAGAGTGGAGAGAGTGTCTGTGTGTGCGTGTGCATACGTGTGTTTTGTTTTACATAAACAGACTTCAGTCCAAACTAGGGATTGCTAATTAAGCAAAAACCATGACCAGATGTTTATTAACACCTCTCAGGTTCATGGGATTTGGATAGTGTGCAGTTTTCATGGACTAATTTGAGAATGGAACCACCTTTATTGGAATAATGGCCAATTATAATCGCCTACTTTGCCTATTTTTCTTTCATCTGGTGTACAGCCGAAAAAAATAAGCCTAACCTATCATCCTCGTGCCATTGATATTAATTCTGCACATTATTGGGTACATATTATTAATAATAAATACATAATAATGTACAGATGAAAAATTCCTCAGCCATTTACTTCACAGCAACTTTTTTTTGTGTGTTGTTACTAGTTTATCACACGCCAACGTTGTTAACCTATTTATATGTAGCCTGCCATGAGGTTTGCCTCTGCCAAAGCAGCGATGCGTCACTTTGATGCCAAAAAGCACTGAAACAGGAAGAGTTGCTGTTGGGTCCCAGCATGGTGACTTCATCACAGGCCTCAGCTTCAAACTGTGGAGTAATAAAACTGAATAGCACAATATAAAACTCCATGTTTCATAAGACAAATATTGCTTTACGCATTCATGTCCCTTGTACTATGTTAACTGTAGGAAGAAATGGAATACAGTTTTAGTGACCCCCTGGGACCCATAAAGGCTATTTCTGAGTCTGAATCTTGCTGTTTAATTTAATCATTTATTATATTAATATTCAAATGGGCTGCATCTTATTAGCTACTGCAAAGATGTTAGTATGTCTGAAATAAATACCTAATTATGCTTTTGAAGAGAGAGGTTCTAAAGACTTTTGTACATTTGTGCTAATAGAACAGTTCATTTGCAGATTTTTTCTGCAGAAATCAGCAGTCTGAGCGTTTGTTTTTTTCCCCTTCTTACTTTGAATAAAATAAGAACACAGATCAAATATACCATTGTGATGGCTAAATAGCACATACGAGTTTTCCCCTTTGTACTGCAAGACTTCATTCTCCAAGCGAGTGAGTTATACAGTAGCAAACTGACCAGTGCCCTCAGCCTCTAGCTCAATAACACATTAATAAAAATAACTGCTTTAACCAAATGACCATGAAATTAAGTATGTTCTTATTCAAATTAAACAAATGGATATGCTTTTGAAAAACATTTTTGAGCCTGACACAGTCATGTTTAAAATACATTGATATTTTATTGTTTTAAAAGCCCATTATTATTTTTTTCCCTTGAGTACAAACCAGAAAAGATGAGGACTTTGAATTTCATGTCTTCGAACAATGGACAGCAGCTTCTTTCAAAAACATATATTGGAATTCTGTATCAAAGGGATTGCAGGATGCAGAGATGTGGAATAAAAACAGCCCTGGATTTCTATGCCAGCTCACCTTCAGGATAACCAGGAGAAACCTTTTACCAGCTCTGCAAAAGGATGACTTGAACTGCAAATCCTATGTACATAAATGGTATTAATGTGTTTTAAACTCAACATTTGCAGTGCATTTAGACCAGTGCAGAAAATTAATAATAAATGCAAAAGTTACAATCTAAAAAACAAGGGATGACAAGCTCCTGTCTTTCGAAGGATCACCACAACCAAACTTGGATGGATTTTTTTTTTCAAGTTTCTAAGTTCAAGGTTTCTACTGCCCCAAAATTATGTCTTTCAAAACTACTTTCTGAATAAATAATGATGTTACTAAAAGGATAAAGGACTGCTGGAAGCTGAAGTCCTCATTTTATCCTCCAACAGCCAGGGTAGAGACCTGTAGGGTGAGGTCCTCTGGTCTGACCTGCAAATGGGCTTTTCTCCCTCAACTGTGGAGGTGTGAGAGCCTGGCCAGAGCTGCTCCTGCAGGTGGGGACAGCAGTGTCACAATTACTGCTGCTGGGCGCATTTTCAGCCTTCTTGGACCCAGAGGGGAGAGGTGAGTCAGCTCCTTTATTTATTCAGTTTTGTCTACTGCTCATGGGAGTGTTGCCTGTGAAGGCTGAGGCTGGACCTCTCTCTGCACTGCATTCCTTGATTGTCCCAGAGCTGTTGGGGCTGCACCTCATCCCCTTCACCCCCACGATCTCCTGACTCTATGCAGGTCACCCTTAAAATCGTGTGTGTTTGGCAGTGGAGAGCTGTGCTCAGTGTCAGTCCCACTGCAGAGGAGTTTGATGACAATTATTTGTCTACCTGAGCCCACTGGCAGCATTGTGGGGAGGATCAATGGACATTAGGGCATGCAATGCATAACAGTTTATAACCACCATTACCTCAGTGACCAACTGAAATTATTAACAATGGTCACCTGAACTACCCTGTATGTAAAACAATCACCTTGGTAGTGTTCTAATTAATCACAGTAATGTTTCTCTCGATGAGTAGCTGATGCATTTCTCTGTTGAAAAATATTTTTAAGATATATGTTGATATCCACTTTTCCCTTCTTTTTTTTCCCCCTGCAGAGTATGTAAGGATTAGAATTTCCACGTTGATTTAACACGTGGAAGTAAAGCTAGGGCATCAATAGTTAACCTGATATTACCCTCTGCTGAACAGACACAGTATCAATGTAGGGGTTTAACTACCACACCACTGAAAACACATATTCCTGCAGTTTTAGACTCGGCATAAGAATGCTGTGTATATGTTTTCCTCATTATTTGGATGTGCTGTTTGAATGTTGTGATCAGTGATTCAGAGCACATGATTCATCAGGAAGACATTTGCTAGGCAGACATGTGAGGAGCTGTCTGCCTCTTCAATCTCACTGACAGGGCAAAAATGCTGATTTATAGTAAATCATTAAAATCTGCTTATTATTGCACTGCTTGTTCCTCTTCTCCACTTCAAGCCAGCATCTTGATCTGCATCATGTCTCTTACAATTTTATACTACAGCAAGCAGTTATTTAAACAAGAGAGAAATGATCCTTAGTCTTTATTAGTGCATATGAAAGGATATTTTGTTTAAAGAAGACTAATTAAGAAAGCAGCCTCTATTTTCTTGCTCAGTTTAGGGAAAAATAAAGATTTAAAACATGTAAGTGCAAAGAATTATTGCAATAAAACATTATTTTAAAATGATTATTGAATAGCTTGGATTTAAAAAATAAATAAATTGTAAAGCAGCAGCTCAAACACCACCAAAAATATTTGGAAGGAAGGAGATGTTGGATGATTATTCAGCTCATGAGACATCTCAGGGAAGTCACAGCTAAATGTTATGTGATTATTGATGGAAAGGGAAAAAAACCCTCAAAACTAGAACCAGGTTCCAGTTGGGTACAATGACAATGGAAACATTAAAATAATTTTCAAGAAGGGGGGGTGAAGTTTTGTTTACTTGAAAAAGGTGGTTTTGTGAAATAATACAATATGCAAATACGTTGTCTGATAGAAAAACAAAGAAACAATACAAAAAGGTCTATATTGTGTATGTGTTACTTACAGTAAAAATTTTAATTTGATGCCTGGGGACAGAAATTCTTGCCACTGAATTACAAAGAAGTGAATAAACTGACTCAAAATTAATCCATACAGATCTGTCCCCTTAATAATACTAATTCCAGAGAACAAAGCAGTGCATAATGCATTTTAAATTAACTTGGAAAATGCATAATTTATATTTGTTTTATTTCTTAATATTTGAACACAGGTACATTTTAGAATGCTAAGGACAGGAAAGAAGAGGGCAGATTTTGTCCATATAGGCTCAATTAAAAAAAAAAATATATATATATATATAACCAGATAATATTTTTCAAGCTCTCTAAGAAAAGGACTTCAGCTGTGAAATATTACGGAGAAAGGATAAACACAGTTAGGAGAGAGAAAATGATTTTTAACATGCTGTGAAATGAATATGTTTGGTTAAAATATAAAAAGGGTTCTAATTCCTAATAAAACATTCTGAAATAGATAATTACATATTAGTTTGGATCAAAAATAATGTCCTTACTCATGAGAAGCAATTGAGAGATACACGGCGGGGTGCCCTGTCGGGCATGGCAGGCAGCTGGAATGGGGATGGGAG
>VYXF01008920.1:41921-102753 GCA_013397295.1 Polioptila caerulea | reverse complement strand
CACAGGGAACAGGGAACAAGGAACAGCCCCATAGCCTGCACAGGGAACAGGGAACGGGGAACAGGGAACAGGGAACAGCCCACAGCCTGCACAGGGAACAGGGAACAGGCAACAGGGAACAGCCCTGCAGCCTTCACAGGGAACAGGGAACAAGGAACAGCCCCATAGCCTGCACAGGGAACAGGGAACAGGGAACAGGGAACAGGGAACAGCCCACAGCCTGCACAGGGAACAGGGAACAGCCCCACAGCCTGCACAGGGAACAGGGAACAGGGAACAGGGAACAGGGAACAGCCCCACAGCCTGCTCCTCCAGCAGTGCTCCCCCTGCACCCCCAGTGGGGCCACCTGCCCCCACTGACCATTCACACCGTGGCCCTGTGAGGGTGTGGCTGGAGCACACACACCCTGTGCCTAACCCAGGAGAGCCCTGCCCGCACTCAGACGTGCCCTGAGCCGTCCTCTGCTGGGGCAGCCCAAAGTTGGCTTCACCCTCTCCAGCCCAAAGGTGAACCTTCACTCACCTGGGTGCCACATCACCCTGGGGAAGGGGAAACAATTTCATATATTGGTATATTTGGGTCCTTTAGGCCATGCCTTTTAGACAAACTCATCAGCACCTCAGTGCCCCACCTTGGCTGTGCTGCTGGATTTGGAAGTTTGTTCTTCAGTTTGAATTAAAGAGAAAGGAAGGAAACCTAAAAGTTTTCTGCTACAAAAATAGATGCAGATGGAAATATAATAAAAGGAGAGAGCATCTGGATTTAAAGATCCTTAGCCTGGAAAAATAGTCCTCAATGTTTTCCTCTCTCCTCTTCCAGAGCACCTTTCAATTGAATAAACTGAAAGGTGCCAAAAGGCAATGGGGTACCTGGGTACCTTTTGCCTGTGCATGTGCAGAGTTGGGGCACGTCTCCCTGGGGGGCAGTGGCACCTGCTGGGTGCCAGTCTGGCCTGCTCCTGAAAAGAAAAACCAGCTGTAATACAGACCAGAAATTTTGCAAGTATTTCCATTCCTGTATCAAAGTTATGATGCTGAGTGAGAATAAAAACTTGAGTGATAATTGAAAGAATTGGACCTGCTTGGCTGTATTTACTTGGGGGAATGTTGGCTGATCTAGACTTTAAAAAAGTGGTGCTACATGTGCAGCTGATTATCAGCAAGTATTTTGAATAATCTTGCTGGCAAATATTTCAGTTATTAATACTGCTGATTGTTAATTCACCCTAAGTGGACATTGTAGGAGCACACAAAGTGTGAAGAGCATCCTTCATGTAGATTTTTCTAAGTAAACTTTATGATGCTCAAAAGAGTTGAAATCTCCCTGAGACCAGACTTGCTTACAACACAGAAATTTAGCCCCCAGTTGCTAAGTTATAAATCTTTCTGCCAGATTGGGTAGAGCATCACATTACCTTGAACTAAATTTGTAAAGAATGACCATTGTCCTCACAGCTGTAAGAGAAAAATGTAGAGCTTGTCCCAAACCATGGGTTTTAATAGGCTGTTCACATGAACCTAAAAAGTGAGGAGATAAAACCCAGCCAACACAAATTTATCCAAACTGATTACTTCCATAGTGACAATTTGTTAAAGAACAACCTTACTAGAAAACTAAATTGATTACGTTTTGCACACTTTTAGTATTTTAACTACCTGGGAAAAAATATCCACTTGTGTTTACAGAACAACATTCCCAGTTAATTCCTTCTTTGGCGCTGTGGTTGCGACTTATTTTCAATAACTCAATTTACAGACTAGCCTTATCGTGGACTAATGCAAATTAATGTTTTGAGTCATAAGTGTTTCCCTTGGAAACAGTAATTTCAAGTTAATGTCTCTTGATGTGAAATGGAGTGCAGTGTCACAAGCTCTCTCTCCCCAACTTACAAATTAACTTCTGTTCCCTCTGTACCACAAATATGGGTGGAATCCTGCTCTGCTTCCCATAAAAAGTTCTATCAGTGCACGTTTGTGTGCATGTGTCAGTGTCAGTTTGTGCCAGGTCACTCTTTAATGGAGTGGCTGTCCTGGATTATCACTGCTGCACCCAAACTCCATGAAAATGCCATGAACAGCCATTGGAAATAAAACAAAAACAAAGTTCTAAAATCTACAGCATGCTAATAAAATAATGACTCATGAAAGATAAATGTTGATCCCCAAACCAGCCCTGTTTGGGCAGGTGGGTTTGTACACAGAGATTGGTAAGAAAAGAATTGCAACTAGCAACCATGAAAAGAGAATAACAGAATTAAAGTAAGAAAGAAAACAAAGAAAGAAAACAGTGAGCAGAGCGAAAAAAACTGTTTCTTCATTATATTAATGACCTTTTTTGTGACATATTTTAAATGAATGTATGGTGGAAAAATTCTCCAATGCAGCATTACTTTGTCTCCTGTATATATATATATTTGATTTTTTACTTTCAGTTCAATCTTTTGAACAGTGTGCAGCACTTCAGCCTTAGTGCAATGCACAGAGAGAAATTCCAGCTCTCTGTCCTTCCAGCCCTCTGCACAGGTTGGATTGTGGGTGCTTTACTTCACAGTTGGGGAAGACTCAGACCAGGGTAAAATCTGAACTAATAATGGTGAATTCAGTCACCACAGAGTCAAAGCAGACTAATCCTCTTGGCTGGGCTGTTGCTGCTGCCTGGCTCATATTATGGAAGGCAAATGTGGCTTGGACTGTTGGTTGTTTATTCTTGCAAAAACCCCATTTTTTTCTTTGCCTTCTTATTAGTCCTGAAGATTTTATTTGCAAACCTATGATTTTATTGTCATATGTCTTCTGGAATTTATTTTAAAATAAGCATTTAAACCCAAAACCCCTAAATGATGATCCTTTTCCTTTGCATAAGACAACCAAGTTATACAAAGCAAGGTTTTTAAGCAGAGAAATTACAAAAATCTGATCCTAAATACAGAATTTTCTATCTTTGCATGATTCTGAACTTTTGTTAGGAGATGCCCAGAGTCATGGGGAATTATGTGGTGCTGCCTCACATCACCAAACTCTGCTCAGGTTGTGGTTTTTTAATGCGCAGAGGAAGGAATGCTGAAATTCACAGGTAGGATGTGTTCAGTGATAAGGGAAAAAATCTAAATTGCGTGCAGCTCTTGCTCCTGAGAGGAGCAACTCTGCATCCTAGGAAATACCTTCCCTCATCTTGAGAACCAGCAGGAGGAGAATGGAAGTGCCCATCAGTAGCCAAAGGCAGATGTGGCACTTCAGAGGAAGGGGAATCCCGGGCAATAATCAGATCTGAGACAGAGAACGAAGCAGAATCCTGGAAAAAGAAAGGGAAGGAAGAAGACGTGAGGCTGCAATAAAAAGAAAAACGGAGGGCAGAGCATTCATAAACTGAGACTACCAAATAATATGGTAAAAACTAGGGAGGAAAAGAAGCAGCTTGACTGATTTTTAGAAGCTAAGGTCGTAATGTCAGCAGGAGGAGCAAAGGAATCAAGACATTGGGGGGGGAAGGAAACAAAGACGATCTGGGCTAATGTAAGTTGCAGAAACAAGGAAAACAAAGTATGTCTAAAGAAACAGCAGGAATGGAGAGTGCAAATTCCTTTGGGAGGAGGCAGAAGGGAGAATAGCTGTGTGCTCTGGACAGAAAGGAACTGCTTGGGAAACCTGGCAAAACCCAACAAAGTTCCTGTTTATTAATGCAGATGGTTTAATTCTTTTTCCTAACGTTTGAAGCAAATTATGGGACTTAGAACCTTGAACAAAGATGCAGAAAAGAAAAGATGTTTTGTTTCAGCTGTGCAGGTGAGCTTTAGTTTTCAGAGTGCCTTGAAATAGCACACACCAAATAAAATAGCAGAAAGTATAATAGCCTGTTTACAAGATCAAGGCCCAGATTTAAATCAAATGAAAGGTTAATAAGATCAGAGTTCATAAATTAAGTTTTAAATTCTCTTTTTTTAAAAAAAGATAAATATTTAGATGGAACTTAATATTTTAATCACAGAAATAATTAGACACATGGAAGACAAGAAGGGGTAATATGTAATCAGTGAAAGGACCTGGTTCTCTTGACCAAGGAAATACCCTTCCAAAGTCAAAGGCATTGCATTTTCATTTCTCTTTAGCTGAAGAAAACTCCTATTGCCCATGCTCATTCAAGTCATCCAACCTTAAATGGCTTTACCTCATCAAAAAAAGAAAATATATATTATTTTGGTTTTAATATTCATTTTTCCTGTTGTCATATTCTGGCTTTAATGTAAAGATTCAGGTATGAGCAAACTGCCCAGAAAGGCTACTGGGGAAGACTCCATTTAGTACTTTGATCTAGAGATGTGAAAACAACTGAAAATTTCTATTTCCAACATAAATAGCGTCATGCTTAGAAATATATTTGCAATCAAATTTATGAAGTGCACAGTGCTTAATTTTAATTAAGCACTGTGCTTAATCTTAGTGAAAATTGTGAAAAATAATGTATTTGCTTACTAAATTTCTTCATTCAAAAAAACCCCAAAGATTTTTTGAGTTGCAGCATTAAAAACTCAAATGACGTGTGACCAGTTTTGTATTCTTTTGGTCTGTTTTTCTGGTCTGTTTTTCTGCCACTTTAATTAGAAGCATCACTTCTATTTTTTGGAGGCTTTTTTTTTTTCCTTGTGTTTGGTTTCTTAGGAGCGTGCAAAAAAAGATTCTGCAAATTCAGCACTTGAGAGAATTGATAATCATTGAGTATTGCATTTAAATCATACTGTTGCATTACATTATAGCACCTTGTTTTTCTTAAAACTCATGGCAACTCCCTAAGGAGGGTCCCTCCTTAGAGAAAATGAGATTTCATAACTGAGATTGCCAAAAGAATTCTTGCACTTTGGACTGTTGATTTTTGTTTAAAAAAAAAAAAAAGGACATTTTACACACAAGAATATGGCTGCTGATGTGAAAATTGAGACTCAGCTGGCAAAAATGGTTTTCTTTTCACAATTATCCTCTTGGATTTTATATTGAAACAGAAGTCCTGGCAAAATTTCTATGCTTGAATGGGAGAAGCAGAGTGGCTGCTGTTGGAGGGGTTGTGCTGGACCAGCACAGGGCAGAAGGATCTGCCCTCTGGCCACCACCACCCTGTGCCAGGAGAAGGTGCCATGGCAATTCCAGAAGCAGTCTGAAGGGGATTATTGACGGGGAGAGTCACCTCCTTCCTCCTTAGCTGATGAAAGAGCTCGTCCCAGGGATTTTGTGCGATCAGAACACGCGGAAACTAACGGGTAAAAGTTATTGTGCATGTGTGAATATCACGGGATTGCTCCAGCCTGCAGTGTGATATCATACATCAGAGTCAAGAGGGACTAACAGCTCTGTCAAATGTCATCAGTGGAGACTCTGTGTGTGCAGTCAGCTCCTGTGGAAACACTCCTGAGCGGGCGAAGTTTAATTCAAAGAATTTTCAAAAACGTCTCCAATTGTCATAAATAGGAGATTCCCCAGAGAAGCAGATGTTAGTTCTACCAAGAGCAGTCTTGAGGAAAAAAAAATATCATAAATATGGGCAAACTTTACTCATAGAGGATTTGCTAGAGAAAGATCAAAAAATTTACAGTGGATGTCTTTTGCTGTTTTAAAATACTATCATGTGTGTCATTAAAAAAAAAAAAAGAATATTCTCTTAAATGTCTGTTATTTAGTTTTGAAATGAAAAATATCAAATAGTTAAACTTTATTATGTGTAAAATTGTTTTTAGATCGTGATGTAAATGTTACACACAAGAAACCAAACTTGAAAAAAGCAAGGAAAAGCAGCTTGCTGCAGAAGGATCCAAGTCACCAAGGCCAAACAGATGTTTGTAAGCTAATCTGATGGCAAGGGCCATGTGCCATCATCTGTAATGGAGCCCTTATGGAGGGAGGCCAAGATTACTTGGGGTTGCAAGTCCTGGTTCAGCTATTGAGAACCACGTGGAAATCCTTGAAATGCTGTGTGAAAAATGCAGATTCAGTTTCCATCGAAGGAGTCCTGGTTTGAGCTGCTCAGGATCTCCATCTGTTGAACAGGACGAGGTGGCTGAGTCCCCATGAGCCTCCTGCCCAGCCCTCCAGCCCTTGGCTTCTCCTCCCCACTTACCCAGGAGCAGGAAACAGAGCAGAAAACCTTTGGGTGCAGCCACAGAGGAGCCCTGATGTCCTCAGCTGTGCTGGCTCTTGCTCTGCTGCTGGCTGGGGAAGGCTCTGGGTGTTCCCCCAGTGCTGCCACGTCCCTGACCATGGGAAAATCTGCTGCTTTTCCAGGGAAACTTCAGCTCCCTGCATATTTCTGGAAGAGGTTTACAACCCACACTGCACCAAATTTACACCAGGTCATGACCCTGGAAAAGGAAAGGGTTTTCTTTATAATAATGGTCATGTCTCAATGTCAAGCACTGTGCTTAATCTTAGTGAAAGTTGTGTAAAAATAGTGTATTTGCTTACTAAATTTCTTTATTCAAAATAAACAAAGATTTGGAGCTACAGCATTAAAAACCAAGTGACCTGTAACCAGTTCTGTGTTCTTCTGGTCTGTTTTTCCTGCTATAATACTTGGGAGTGACTGAGGTGAGTAACACTCATGTAGGAGTTGAACCCTAAATGTTATTTATAGCATCATTAAATCAAAGGAACATCTCACCATCTAAACAGGTCTCTCTGTAAATGGGGCTTTGAGCACCTTGGTCTAGTGGAAGGTGGAGTTGGAACCATCTTTAAAATCCCTTCCAACCCAAACTTGTCTGTGATTTTAGAGTTAAACACACTGAGATTTATCAGGGCCTCAGATTCTTAGCTATAAAGGGAAAAACTATTCCCTAATTGAGAATAAACTTCTAATAATAGATCTGTTGCTGTTCAGCAGTGTGAGAGGTGCCCCAAACTGCAAAGAACTTGGGCCACCTGCTCAGGCCCTAAGGTTGGCCTACACTGAACCAAAATATTAAGTAATGTCTATCAAAGTCCATAATTGACTCATCTGCAAGGGTTTTTTTTCTAATATCCTGTACTTCATTGGAGTTTAAAAAGTCAAGCTCTGTGTTCTTATTAGGTTCAAAGAACTTAATTACTGTATAAGGAATTAAAATGGTATTGAAGTTTTAGCTTTCTGAAGATTAATTAATACAATACATAATTAAACTTTAGGTGTATTTTTAAGGGAAGACATGCTTAGGTTACATGAATTCAACCTTCAGCACTGACCTTGTGGCCCCCATGAACAGAGGACAGCAAAGCTCTGCTGGAGAAATTGGGAAAGCAGTGGCTGGAGGACAGCAGAGACACTGCACAGGGGAGACACAGTGGGCTCAGCTCCCAGCCATATTAAACTAAACTATGGGAAGACTTTTCTTTGGATTTCAGTTCATCTATTGGCACTTATAAGGTTGGAAAAACCATCAGAGGCAGCCTGTGCAGTCTTACCTGTGCCCTTGAGCCCTTCAGCACTTGCTGTGCTGGGTCCTGCTGCTGCTGGTGCTGAGGAGCTTTGGGCTCCTCTCCCTGAGATCTCTCACTGTAAAATCCACATGGACGTGGGTGCTGCAGGCTCTGCCTTTCAATTGGGCTGTCTGGGGTCTGAGCAGTCAAAATGCCCCTTTTGCACCCTTGTCTTCTCACACTGGGGCCTGGGACATGTGAAAACTCTGGGAGCTGGGCACAAACATGTTTTCTGTAGGAGGCAGGTGTCTATGGTCAGAATGGTGCTAGAAAGTATTTGCTCAGCCAGGCAAGACAGGCTCTCTAAATTGTCTTTGTTTCACAGCATAATGAAGTATTTCAACTTTTAATGAAAACACATGGGTTAATGTTATTTAAAATGCATTTAGGATAAAGGCTGCATATGAAACAATGTCAAAAAGAACAAAAAATAAAAATCATTACAGACACCAGCTTTCTTTCAGAAATATTGCACTGGATTTATTTAAGAAAGACCCAATATTTTCTGTTTGGAGGATTTTAATGAATAAATGTTATTCCTATTTATTATTTACTACTTTCAAAATTTAATGAATAGTCCTGCTGATAATTTCTTTATTTCTATATTTATAGAATTACAGAATTTCATACAGACTGAACTGTGTTATTATCTACACATGTTCTGCCTTTCTGTAAATACAGAAATTTGGTGTTTGCAAGTAGAACTATTCATTACAATTTGAAAGTGGATAAATAATGAATAGTAATGCCATTTCTTCATTAAAATTCTACAAAAGGGAAATACATACTCGTTATTCCTTTCATGAATTCGGCCCATTGAAGGTTCATAAATAATTGTGCTTCACAATTGTGTCTAATTAGCAGTGAACTTAATCCAGTGCATCCAAAAGCCTGAAGCAAAGGGAGAGATTTTTTTGTTGTTGTTTTATTTCTCACTCTTAGTGGCGACTGCCTGATTTTTGAATGCACCTTTGCTGATAAGGCAAAACGATGCATCTTCAAAGATCAGTGTTACATACACTTTTTGTTTTGCCCCAGATTTCCTCTTTTAAGTACCGGGCTCATAAACATTGTGCCCGTCGAACTTGAGGTTAGCTCAACAGGAGATCAGCAATTAGCAGTACAGTGGCTAATAAACGAATCTCAAAAAATACTTCTCTACATCTAAGTTCTCCTAGAGTGCTTTTGTTCCCTAACATGAGCTTCCCTGCAGAGCTGTGCTTCTGCAGGAATGTCTTGCCATGAAAGAGTTACTCCTGGAGCGAGCTGAGCAGCTGCATCTGCTGTGGGAACACCCTGGAGGAAGGGCTGGTTGTGCAAAAGGCACAAGGTTGGGTCTGCCCTGCCAGGGGGGACCGGGAGCATTTCAGCACACGGGCACAGCTCTGCCTGTCCCTGCGCTGCCTTCAGAGTCAAGGTACAAAAGAAACTGATGGCATTGTTACCAGGTATTTCCCAACAATGTGCCCTGAAGAACTGCTAGGGAATGATTTATACTGAGCCGTCTCTTTTCTCTGTATAAGCTATTTTACTGTGGAGCTGGACATGCTAAGTGTCCCATACTCTTCAGCTTTCACTGTCTCCAGTTTCTGTGATGTTTATCACATGCCTGTAGAGCAGCTCACATTGAGATTCTTCAACAGGCTTGATAAAAATCCTAAATATATTCGTTGTTTTCTTCTCCCCCAACTAGTCAGTCATCAGTAGTGCTGTTGGCTTTGTTCTTTGTACATTTTCAAAGGAGCTGAATCTTATACTCCAACTGATTAGATGTTATCTGAATCTTAAACCATCACCAGCAATGAAACATCTAAGTCTGTTATGAATAGTCGTTTAAACAACCAGTACTTCTTTATGAGACACCAGCAGGTTATTTGATTATATTACAATCACATGTCTTGCAGTTGAACTTTACTGTTGCCAATGAAAAGCAGAGGAGAAGAAGAAGGAAAGGGAAATGAATCTTTGCTTTTCTTAGTTTCCTTTGTATCTCATATGAGTCATAGAGTGAGGATACCAGACAGTGTCTTTATTGAATTTATGCCATCAAACCATTTAACACAAAACCTGATATATTTTTAACTGACTTTGTCTTAGAAAACAAAGACAGACTCCAACAGATTTCTTAAGTGAAAGCCTCTGATATCATAGTGTCAATAAAATAAACATCTCTTTTGTTTTTCCTCCCTATCCTTTACAAAAACCAAAGGAAGATCTAATGACAAATTCCTTGAGAGAACGAATTTAGCTAAAATAACATCACAGTCTGGTCTTAGAATTATCTCAGCTCCTTCCAAATATAGAAAATAGAAAAATAAATGCTATTCTGTCATCATATTTCACCCCTGAGAAATTCATATCCTCCAACAAACAAAACTATGAATTAAAATGATCTTTCAATACAACTGCTGGAGGAAGTTACCTAGGGAAGAGTCAGAGATTAGATATATGGACTGGTTTTTGTTCCTAGTTCTGCCACCAGACATACAGAATGACACTGGACAAGTCAGGGATTTTTTAGGTACCTGCTTTCCCATAACAAAATCCATAGCCATGAGTTAAATCCTGATGACTTATAAAATGCATCCAGAGAGTTAGGCACAGAGAATAATAAGTGAAAAGCTTTCTAATATAACATAAATCTAAAAAATGTACTCACCCTTGGGCATAATAAAATGGGCATAATAGTATTCTCCTACCTCACTGAGTGCTCTCAGCATACATTTCCAAATGCATAGAATCCTAAAGACTACAGAAAGAGTTTTGGAGCTCTCCTATGCCATCACCCTGAACAGACCCAGACATTGCCTGTCCCTGGCACAAGGTGTGTGGCTGGGGGCACAGGCCACGGAAAGCATTGATAGTTTCTTGTTCTTACTGTTTGAACAGGCTTTACCTGGGATTTTTCATCTCTCCATAATATTGCAGGAATCCAGTCTTATGAACTAGTTAGGAGAAGCTTTTTGTGTTTCCCCATGCTTTTCCCTTGTTTCTCACGCTGCTGTTTTTTAGAAGTCCTGGAATTATCTCAAGGACCTCGGAAACCAGAATTCAGCAATCCTGATTTGGTGTTTGTCCTTCTGTCAGGCCCCTGAGCAAAAAAATGTTCACTAAATTCTTGTTCATGTCTAAATTCTCAGAGCAAGAATGTGTAACTCTTCCCTTACACATCCTTTGTGCCCACAGGCTCACAGAGCAATGTGGTAAGAGACATGCAGAAGTGATTTCCCATCTGAGCACGCTGTGACCTGGATGCACAGGTAGGGATATTGCTACAATTTCTGCAACCTAGGTGCAGAGGTTTGGAAACATGCCCCCAGTGACCAGTCATAAGTGAAACTGAAATGAGGACAGCATCATCTAAGAGGCTTTCTGAATGCCTTGAAATATACTCAGCATATTCTAAATGGCTTTAATTCTACAGTACTTTTAATATAACCCTTTAAACATGAGGGAACACAAAGGGAAGGTTAATTGGAATGGCTAATTAAACATAGTGAAGTTAAAGAACTGGAACACTGGGATTTTGTTTTGATATTTAGCAACATCTCATAACCCTAAGGACATTGATTTAGCCTAAGGTCTGGTATCTTTATAAATTGCAACATAGCCTGAAGACCCAAAGGAGAGACAAAGGGGTTGAGTGCTTGTAACAGATTCCCAAAGGAGCCCCAATAACAATTATAACCAACATGATTATTTGCATTAGTTAAAAAGTAAATCCATCGCTCAGGTTTTAGTCATTCTGTACTGATCAACTAGGAGATGGAAACAGTGAGTGAAAATCTACAACAAAAGCACAGCCAGTCCCAGGATCTGGAGGACAGGAATTCATATCTCATGACTCTCTCTCGTGGATCTGCAACCACAATATACATTTTCCCTTGATAATCCTGGAGCAATTCAAATTGTTTCCCAAATATGTCAATGCATGATAACAAAATAGTGCTTTTCTATACTTTTCTAGTCTCCTTCACCAGTCTTAGAATAAATTATAGTTAAGAAAACAAATAAAAATATCCAAGTTATAGCTGGCAGAAGGAAATACAAAAGAGGTGATTTGATATCCAAACCTACTCCTCACCAATGAAAAGTTCCTTGTGCTCTGCTGTGCTGATATGCCAGAGGTAAATCCCGTGGAGCAAAAACTGCCAAACAGCACTGTAATGAGAAAGCATGGAGCAACACAAGTAAGATACTAAATCTTATGTTTTCTCTGGTTTTGGGACCAGAATCTCCTCTGCACACTGCGTGGCAGAGGAACCTGCACAGGTGTGACAGAAACCTGTGTGGCTGATACCAGAGACACAGAACACTGAGGGATGGAAGGCACCTCAAGGATCATTGAGCCCCAACCCTGCCCTGCCACAGGCAGGACCCCTCTCACCAGACAAGGCTGTCAAGGCCTCATCCAACCTGGCCTCGAGCACTGCCAGGTTTGGAGCACCCACGACGTCCCTGGGCAGCTTGAAAATGTGTCTCATATTATTAAACTGGAAGAGAAAACAAAAGCTGTTGAACCTCTGATGCCTTTGCTCAGTGTGTTCCATTCCATGAGAGCTGACCTCTATACACAGAATAACCTTTGCCTTAATGAAGGTGGCCAGGTGGCCTTTGAGACACAGCTACAGGCTGCTAAATACTGAGAACAAATCAATGGAGTTGTTTGGGGGGTTGACGGTGTTTTGTTTGATTTTGGTTTGGGGTTTTTTTGCCTAGGGTTGTCTTCCACGCAGTTATCACGGGGGCATGAAGAGCTGGATGTTTTCATTAAGGATTTTTCTCTCTTAGCTCGTGGAGAAGTTCCCACAGCAGTGCACAGTTGGCTCAGACTTGTTTACCTTCCCCATTTCTGACATCACCGTTCAGCTGCTGCAGTGTCTAACGGTGCAGGGATTACATTGCCTGCTGGAAAACATGATTCCTCATGGTGCCAAGGGAATTGAGAGCACTCCTAGGGATTACAGCGGGATCCTTACCTCACCTGAGCACTCGGCATGAGGAGGAGTCGCTGTCTTTCTTACTATTAGTCACATGGCTGATGCAAAAGTGCATAATCTTTTTAGGAATGCTGACTCCTATTAATTTAAGGATACCATGATCAAATTAATGGCATAGATGCATAGAAGATTAATGAACTATATGAGTGTGTTGTTTTAGTTTTGTAGCTGAAGGAAAGCAAGCAGAAATACAGTGTGCCTTTATGAAGCCTCCAATGACCAAGCCCTTACCAGCCACATGCTACATCCATAGCCCAAAACCAAAATGTATATATTTTGCCCAGAATCAGGAATGATGACTAGGTTACAGTTAATTGTTTGAACAGGGCACAAAGATTTGAAGAAATGAGTTTGTTTCTAAACTAGCAAGGCAAGCAGTGGGGAAGGGCATATTTAAGCAAATTTTACGATGATAAGCAACCTTAAAGCCAAGATGCTCCTGCCAGGTTCCTGTTATGATTGTGTCCTACAAACAGCTCTGTGGGGCCATTTCACCACACCAGGGGCTGAGCAAGTCAGGCACTCCTCCTTGCCCCTCAGCATTGCCACATTCACACAGTGACAGACCTTTTGCTCTTCACTCTGCACAGATTTGGGGTGTTGGAATTACACTTGTAATCCTGCTGTCTTTCCAAAGGCCTCCAGCTTCAGGCAGAAGCAGCCCAAGAACAGGCGGGTGAGCAGAGGCTCCAGTTGTAGGTTAAGTTCTTACCTCAGATGTCCTTGCATCTCGGGGACTGCAAATGCCAGGTCATGGTCATACACTTGTTTTTATTGTGCAAACGCTGGCACTTGTGCTCCCAGCTGCCCCCTGAGCCAGAACACACTTTCCCCACTTTCCCCTCCCTCCCCAGTCCCGTGTGTGGCACTGCTGCTCACAGAGGACACAAAGAAATCCACATGGGCTTTCGGGAATTTGGAAAATACTTTGATTTGGGTCATATCTGTGAGGCTTGGCACCATCTCTCCAAAGACTTCTTACATTTAGATACATAATTCTGATTTCATGAATATAGAGGCAACATTAAATGACTGTATAAAGCTCTGATCCAGCTCTGAAACAATTTACAGCAAAAGGTGTTCAGGCACCAGATAAATCTACAAATCCACTGCTTTCATTAATACCTACAGAATGCTGGAGAGCAGAAGAGGCCTTTCTGCACTATATGAAATATTTAACTGGAAACATATTGCCAATAATCAAATATTATGCTCAGAGAAACTTAAATGCAGTCTAAAGATTTGGAACTTACTGCTGAGATAGCAAATAGTTCGTTCTTTATTTCCAAAGGTCTTGCAAAGTTTTGTCATTGCTTTGCAAAAACATCTGAGAGAAATGTGAATCCTCTCTGAAAAATCCAGCAGCAAAGGACCACTTCCCAGCTGTCTTTGTTGCTCATTTAGAAAAATAGAAAATGGTTTCGCAATGATTGCTTTCACTTTAATTCCCTCCCCCCCTCCCCAATTTCATCAGGAGGAGATTCTGCTCCTAAAAGGGTGGTGTAAGCCCAGAACTACTCTGCTGACTTCACAGAGGCATAAACGAGAACAGAACAGAGACAATTGCTTTTAAATGGATTAATCAGAGCAAGTAAAATAAAAAGCAGAAAATTCTGTCCCCGTTTTATATTCAGGTCAGAATTTGGGGATTTGTTCTCCTCATTTGCCAGTGTTTCAGAACTAGGAAATAATATCTGAGAATTCTTTTTTCTTTCTTGACAAAGAGCGCTAGTCAAAAATTGGGAACCAGATGGCTGCTTATATATTTCTTTTTTTTTTTTTATTTACTGCAATACTAAAGCCACCATAAAAAAGCAAAGTTGAACAGACAGAGCTAATAATATAATCATTCAAAACACCTGCAAACAGTGCAGATGGGCAATTTCTGTCTGCAAAATCATCAGTGAAAGACCGCCTTCCCATATGGGCAAATCTAGCTGCCTTAGAGCTTCCTAAGCTCTGTCCCTTACCTTAAGAAAACCTGCATTGAGCATATGCAGTCTTTTTATAGCAGAGCAGAAGTGTCTGTATCTGCCTGTTTATTTTAGTTAAATAGAACTTACAGCACTTATAGCCCTCTATCAGTGTATTCCACTTGCCCATGGAATGTCCCAAAAGGGCAGAAACCCTGAAGTAGGAAAGCAAACAGCTCTTATTCAGGCAGGACGTTTACAATTATTAATGTATATTAATGAACCCCAAACACACAAGTTTTATTCCTTTCTGTAAGCACTTACAGCACCAAGGCTGATGTTGCTGGGGTGTGTGAGCACATATGTCTATTTTACTGTGTGGGTATGTGTTTAATATAGAGTAATGAAATTATTTCCACCCTTATTAAAAAATAACCCCCCCTTCTGGGACCCTTTCAACATGTCATCTCCAGGGCCAGCACAGGCTGGGAGATGGGAAGGGATGAGACCTGGGGTGTTGCTGGTGTTGCCATTGCCCCCCAACAGGATGGGCTGATTCTGTGCTTTTCACAATCTTTCTCCCTGCCCTCGTCACCAGGTCCAGCCTGGCTGGTGGGAGCTCCCCAGTCTAAAGGGAGCCCAAACTCTTGTGGAATAATCTGCAAACAGCCCCTGTGGCCCTGAGCTCCTCACACCACCCTGGCACACTCACTGAGTGAAACACTCACTGCTGACTACTCGTGAGTAAGCATCACTAAGGAAACTTATCACACAAATATCAGTGCTTTACATGAAAATCTTATCCATAAATTTGAATCTCCTTCAGGATACATGATGTTGAAAAAAAAAGTGTAATTAAACACTGAAAATGAAAGTAGAGCAAAGCCAGGATGTTCCAAGGCAAGCAAATCATCTACAATACTACTTTATTCAATGAATTCACTCTCTGTTGTGTCTTTGCTCTTACAACACAGAAAGAAATCACAGACCTAACACTTTTTTTTTTTTTTCAAATACTAGCTGTAGACAAAAATAGACAGCTTAACTACATTTTTACTCTGCTGTTCTTGTTAGGTGTGGGCAGCCACACAAACCACTAAATAAAAAATGTTTCTTGTTCCAGAATATATAAATTCACTTTGAAATTCCCTGTTCCTTACAAAATTTGATTTTAATGTATTTATTCCACCCATAGTGATCTCAGAAGCAAATCCAGTTGAAGCACAAATGGTCAGGAAATCACTGCATGATTTTTGTGGCTTTGTTGGGTTTTTTTTACCTCTTCATAATCCACCTTAAAATGACTGTGCTGGTGAGTGTCCACAGCTAGGACATCATGGAAGGGAGGGGGGCCCGCAGCTCTCACTGAGGCAGTGACCTTCTCCAGGCATTTTCTGCATTCAGGGTCCACACATGAGGTCTCTCTGGAAGGAGCTCATTGCTGTGACAGGGCCTTAAATTTCATTTTCTTCAAATATGTGCACAACTTTGAAATTTGCTTTGTATAAATACTTCTTGGCAGTGAAATGCAACTTCTCAAATAGCCAGTGAAAGAACGCAAAAGGAGCAGAAATCAGGCCACAAGGAATGCAAACATTCACAGAAAATATTGTATATTATGTACCTAGTTCTGGTGAACATCATCATTAGGCCATTTCACTGGGATGCACTGCATTAGCAGCTCATCCAATGTTTTAACAAAACTATTAAAAAGGGAATATGCCATAGGAAGGGAAGCAGGGGGAAACCCAGGTAAAGAGAGACCTCATTTCTGCATTATATATGAATCTAATTCTCCAGAAAAGCCAAGTCTGCTCTCCTAGCAAGAACTTGGGAGACTATAGCTTTCACAATGCCAGCTCATGTAGGAGGAAAAAGATGTAAAGCCTTTGCCAGGGCTTCCTATAGCGCAGTAGCTCCATTATTATTATTAAGTATCTTCCTTTCAAAGTTTCCTGGATTTCCTAAATGAAACAATAATTTAAATAATTACAAACCCAAGAATACTACTTCTATGGCCAACTGTGTTCCCTGTTTTCCTCCAAGCTAAAGCTTTGCTTTCATGTAACACATAAAAGAGCAATATTGCGCTGATGAACTAAGACACATGAAATATCTAATTAAAATTAAAATATTGTCTCTTGTCATTAGCTTCATTTGCACTTTAAGTGTCAGTTCTTGAGAGAGAGGTTCAGAAGCAATGACCTGGCCCTTGAATAAGAAAAAAAAAAAAAAAAAGGAAAGAAAAAAAGGAAAATTCAGTATTCCTCTGAAAATCCTNCTTGAAAAAAAAAAAAAAAAAAAAAGGCAAGGAAGCAAGGCAGAAAAGAGAAAGAAATGCAGTGTAGGATACCATGTTCCATGCACACACAGAGCTGCTTTCCTGGGTAATCAGGCTCAAAGCAGGGTTCTCCATAAATAGGAGAAACTCTTTTTGTTTTCCCACTGGAAAATGGGAAATGAGGAATGACTTCTGGCTGTGAGAGGAGCAGAGGCTGATGGGGTGACACCACCTCGTCCCAGTCCCTGTGCACCCACTTGCCCAGCATCAGCTGATGTGGCTCAGCCAGCCTGGCCAGGGCTTTCCTGCTCAGGCTGAGAGCTGCTGCTGAGACCTGCACACACCACCTGAAAGTGCCTTGGCCAGGCCAATGACTGGGTGGCACCTTTGGGGGAAAGACATCCTGGGAATCTGCCCTTGGGTCACAATAACTAAACCCTCCCATTGGCAAACAAGCCAGCTTGACAACTCTAATTAATTGATTCAAACAGATAACCTTTTGTGATTGTCCTGATGCGAGCAGGAAGGCAAAGGAAGATCATTTCTTTAATTTCAGACTGACCAGTTTGTTAATCAGGTTTTGATTATGTTGCTAGGAGGTTTGTGCCAAATGAGAACTGTGTTTATTTATTTATTTATTTACTTGTTTGTGTCTTTTGTACCTGGCACTGAAACATGATGGATCCCTTCCCAGTACACCTTAATCCCAACATCAGGGCATAAGCCTCACAAAACAGCATGGAAGTGGATGTGGACACTTTCCAGCCTGAAAACTCGAGGTCAGGTGGAGCTGCACATTCAGGGCTGGATTTTTTGGCTCTCCTGGCCTGTGGGAAGTTTGTCTCATTAGAGGAGAGAGCTTAGCTGAGATACTTGGAGCCTCCAGCCGCCAGCAATTAACCTGTGCTCTGACAGGGGTGCTTATCTCTGGTCCATGTCTGGTAACAACTTTTTAAATTAAAATCTCGGGTTCTTAAGCAAGCAGAGAATTTTTACTGTGAAACAAAGGATGAATATAATTTCTGCAATACAGCACCAATGCCATAAGCAAAATAAACTTTCCTCCCGTCGTCCCCTCAGAAAGACCCACTCATTCATTTGGAGTGTGATTACGTTTTCCTTTGTTCTCAGGTTGGCTAGTGCAATTTAATAATAGCTCTAGAAATTACTCCTGGTTTTGGTCTTCCCTCTTCTTGGGAAGGCAGGAGTCTGAGAAAAAACACTGTCCTGTCCCCATTTCCTTGACCAGGAGAGTTCCCATCAGCTGGGGCCAGGTGAGCTGCATTTTAGGGTGTGCAGTTCCCTGCACCAGCCAGGGACTGCCACCCTTTCCTTCCCGAAGCTGGAGGAGAGCAGTCCCTGCTGCTGCCCAGGCAAGGGAGAGCAGGAGAAAATCCACACATTTCATTGGAAACACTCTTCTTCCACAGTTTGCAATTTCTGTGTGCTCTCTCTTGTGCCTGAACACCACGATTAAATGCCAAAACATGTAAAACTAATTGTCGACAGGTAATTCCCTTAGTCAGCACACCTCGTGGTTGCGTTGCTGTTATTCCTTGCCATTTGTAGGTCAGGATCTAATGGATGAGCTTTACAGGCCTGCATATTTCTTTTTGGAGTTCATTAAAGCCTGAAGCAATTGCACCTTAACATTTCCATGCAATTGCAAATGTGACCTCTGGCAAGGGGCCTTGCGAATCGATTCATTTCCAAAGCAGGTGTGATTTGTGGTCACTGAAAAGTTTTGGTGGGGGCAGCGCCCACCTCTGAGGCAGCAGCAGGACACAGCTCCAGAGCAGGGCTCTGCCTGAGCCACAAGGACAAATGGGAACCGGGTGGCAGCCCCGACATTTAATAGAAAGAGTTAATTATTTAAGAGAGACATCGAGTTTTTCACATGTTAAAAATTGATGGCAAAACAACCCAACGCACCCTATGTTTGGTTAACACCTAAAATTTGACTTTGACCCTCTGGTGCCAAAGCAAAGAAATTCACAGTTAAAGCTTCGTGTCTGGGCAATACTCTGTGTCTAACTCACACTGTTTTTACAAAGGGTCTGTGCACAATTTTAAGTGCCATATGTCCAGGGTAAGGAAGAAAAACAACAACAAATTATCTACTTCTATTTTTTTTATTAAAACAGGGATTAAAATCTTTTAGAACATAATCTAGAGTAATGACTGTGTCTGATTATAGGTTTCCATTTTCCCTAGAGATTCAGTTAATACTCTTTTAAATTATTATAACATGAGTTAAAGGTTGTTGAGCTTTGTTTCTTTTTCTTTTTTTTTTTTTTTTAACCATTGAAATATATTAAGTTTGTGGAACAGAGACTCATAAATCAATGCTGGTGGCATATCTAATGTTCAAGTGGCATATTTAAGGGATTTCCTTGGTTACAAATAATTACCATTACGTATTTTTACATTTTTGAACTGAAAAGTTCACTCCTCTTGATGTTCTGATTGCCAGCATCTCTAAGCGCAAACATGTAAACTGAACAGGAAATTGCATTTATTTTTGGGTATAACATAGCTGAAAATCTGCCTCAAACACAGAGCAGAACCAGACTTGGAACAATTACAAGAGTAGGTCATGGCTTTCAAAAAACTCTTGATCTTAAAAATCTTTTTTATCACTGCTCTAAATATGTGAAGATTCAGCTTTCAGCTGCAGGGGTCTGCTATACTTCTACATGATGGACTAAAGGTGTCTTTACTACAAGATGACATTCTGTGTGTAGGTGCTTACAAAAGGTGGTTTTCTCAGAAAACTTCAGCTAGCACAGTACCAGAAAGGCTATCCAAAAAACAAATATAATCTGATTAAGATTTTATTATTTAAAACTCATGCTTTTGCATCCTCCAGAAAGCAGCTGGCTGCACATTCACCCTTCTGCCACTGACCCACAAGAATTATTTTACTCCTCACTGTTCAAAATCATCAGTGACAGTGTATTACTCCCTTCCTCACATGAATTACTCAGTGCCCAGGTCTCAAAGCATAATCCCACAAACACCTTCCAAATTTTGAGATGTGTTGAGCAACAGCAGACAAAAAATTAACAAATTCATAAATCTATTTCTAAAACATTCACTATGTTTGCATTTTGCCGACCAAACAAGCTCCCCAAATGAAACTTTTGCCCTTTTTATGCTTGTTCCAGGAGAATAAATCTAATTTCAGATGAGCAAAATAGTGAATCAAGAAAAACTTCCTTTAATGTGTGGCTATGACAGCATTACAATTTAGTTTAAAATGATAAAGGCAAGCCTTGGTCCAGGTCTGTGAGACCACAGTAAGATCTGTCCTCCCTGATCCACGGGAAAATTATCAGCCCTGTGGCTTTTGTTAAGTCTTTTCATGCAAGATGTCATTTTTCAGGAATGTACTGTAGTTATAGTGAATGTAAACAAAGTTATGAAGTCTACAAATTAAAGATGAATATCCTGTTCTTAGGCTAATGTAATGTACATCATTCTATATTTCCATATCAAAATTTCATCTCTTTTAATATAAAATAATTATACCAGATAGGATTTCCATCTCAGATCGTGACAAATGTCTTATTGCCATGCAAGGCAGCCCCTCTGGTGGTCCTCACCACCCTTCTTAGAGCAAAAGGAAATGAACCCTGACAGCTGCTGGGACCTGGGCCCTTCAGAGGCCATCCTTCAGTGGCTTTAAAATTAGGCAGCTCAGGGGTGCAAACACATTGCTTAGGTGAGACACTCTCAATATCCAGCCAGGTTGGTTTTTCTTCTCCTGATGTCCCCATATGCATCAGGTTTTCCTGTGATAGTCCTGAATGGGGACCTGATGAGGAGGGACTCCTAACTCACTCCTCACTGGCAGGAGCAAGGAGAAACTCCTCTGCACTCTCATCTGGGCCTGTCTCCTCCCAAAGCTTCTGGGATGGCAATGAATCCCTGGCAGGGAACGGAGACAAGACTCCTCACCCTCTCAATTAAAACTGTAGCTGTGCTAACACAAAAGAAGTGTTGCCCTTTCTGTGAACACGTTGTTCTGCCACTTCTGGGAGCTCCTGGCTGCAGACCAGTGGGGATTTGGGTGCACACATGGAGCATGCTGCAGTGCCATGAAATCCTGGCACGGTATCCCTGAAGCCCTGGAAGCATCACAGCAATCTCAGCAGGGCCACCCCCTTTGGTGAGATTCCTGGATGCTGCACTGACGCTGCAGATACTGTGATGCATCACTTGCAAAGCCTGCTGTTTGGGAGCTGTCCTGGGGTCCTCAAAATATGCTCCCAGGGCTTGCAGAGGCGTGTTTTGCACAAACAAAATCACGGTGTTTTGCAAAATCTCAGCTTTGGACATTTTACAACAAGAAAACTCAATTAAAGCAGCAACACCAGTGATGTGAGGACAGCAGCATCCAAATTCCTGTTGTCCTTCTGCTACTCTCATCATTTTGTATCTGGATTCTGTGGCAAGAAGGTGTTCCTTCTGTGTGAGACTGCCAGCAGTCCCAGCACAGACTTCCCCTGTGTCCAATGGAGCTGATGCCAGCAGCTCTGAGGGACCCAGGGCTGGCCAGGCTGAGCCCACCAGCACTGGGGGCAGTGCATCAGCTGGAGAGAGGAATGAGGATATGGGAGAGAAACAGCCCTGCAGAGACCAAGTCAGAGAGGAAGGAGGGGCAGGAGCTGCTCCAGAGCAGAGATTCCCCTGCAGCCCGTGGTGCAGCCCAAGGTGAGGCAGCTGTACCTCTGCAGCCCATGGAGATCCACAGGGGAGCAGAGATCCCCCTGAAGCCAGGGGAGGACCCCACTCTGGAGCAGGGGGATGATGTGACCCTATGGAAAGACCACCCTGGAGCAGCTCCTGGCAGGACCTGTGGTCCCACAGAGAGATAAGTCCAGGCTACAGCAGGTTTGCTGACAGGACTGGTGGCAGCAGCTGCTCCTGAAGGGCTGTGCCCTGTGGGGGGACCCACGCTGGGGCAGTTCGTGTAAATGTGCAGCCCATGGGAAGGACTCAGGCTGGAGCAGTTCATGGGGCACCCCTCTGTGTCTCCCATGGGATGACTCCATGGAGCAGGGGAGGAGTGTGAAGGCTCCTCCTGTCGAGGAGGAAGGCGTGGCAGGGACAGCGTGTGATGAACTGGCCACAGCCCCTTTCCCGGTCCCCTGGAATGTTGTAGAGGAGGAGGAAATGCAAATCTGCACTAAAGTTAAGCCTGGGAAGAAGGCGGGGGTGGGGGGGGAACATGTTTTCAAGACTTGGCTTTATTTCTTAATATCCTACTCTGATTTGATTGGTAAAAAGAACTTTTTCCCAAGTTGAGTCTGTTTTGCCCTTGACAGTAACGGGTGAGTGATTGCCCCCTGTCCTTATCTTGACCCATGAGCCTTTCTTGATATTTCCCTCCCCTGTTCAGCTGAGGAGGGGAGTGACAGCCTGGCCTTGATGGGCACCTGGTCTGTCAACCCCCCCTGTGTCAACCCACCAGCCATAAATAAAGTGGGTATATCTCTTATCACCCATATCAAAGACAACATGTGGGGCAGCAGAGGGATTTAGAGACACTTAAATGTAAAGGGATGACAATACAGGGATGGTGTTAGGAAATAGCAAAGTATTACTTTGGCAGGTGGAGAATCTGCACCCCAAAACCATTGTGAGCTGGAAGTGACTTCTTGTGTCAGTTTAGACATCTCTGTCCACTGGGCTCTAAATGTCACACAAATAAATAAAGGAATAAGAAGGTAGAGTATTTTAAATTTCAGAAACTTCTGCCTCATTTTCCCATGGAAATGAAGTTTAATCACAACCTGAGTAAAGGCAAGACTCCCTTTTACCTGCCCACTACCCAGCTGATTCTAATGAAGGCATTTAGAGGCTCCATGCAGAACAGCAACTCATTCATCTTCAATTACTATTTTGAGTTTTTTTAGTATTCAATCTCTTCCTTGGCAGAATGAACCCTCAAGTGCTCAGCACTGAAAGTGCTCTTTCCAAAGGCAGCACAAATCCTGCTGTCTGCAGGATGTGGCTGTGACATTGGTCCCCCAAGAGAAAGCACCAAGTCATGAAGAGAAGTCAAGTCAGTGCTCCTGTCTCTGAAGGAAATAACTAACTTGCTGTCATGTCACTAGCAAAATCTGAAGGGACTGTGATTTGAAGAGTGGATTTCTGACTACCCTGCTTTGCCAGTACACAGTATTTCTGTCTTTCTTTTTTATTAACAGCAACTAAATGAACCTCAAAAATTATCTGGACTGAATGACAACAAAACAAACTAAAATTAGTAACAGCATACTCATTGCCTAGGGCACTGTTGAACTGATGGCTGATGTGATGGTGACAGACAAATCCTTATTCCCATTCTAAATTCTGTCTACTAAATAAATAAGTAATGCCATCAATAGCATTTCCTGAAATTGCATCCACCTCCTCCAACTTTACACAATTATTGTACTGCTTGACTAACTCTGCAGCATAGCTGGGTACCTGGTCTGACTCAGAAGTAGCACCACAGCCAATAAACTCATGAAGAGAGAGATTGGGTAAGTTAGAGTGAGGTATTTGATGGATAATATCCTATATGAGTCCTTAGTAGGAATCCAGTACTTGTCATGTCTTTTATTCCTCTACGCCAGCCGTCTGTAGTGTGAAAATACTTTCTAGATATTCCTGATGTATCTCCGTGTTTCTCATCTGTTCTTTTTCGTATCAGCCCTGATAACAAAAAAGAAAAAAAAAAAAGGTATCTGAACAGCAACCTGTCTTGACAAGCGACAAAAAAACCACAACAAGTTCCATCAGAAGTAGCTAGAAAATCTGGGGAAAAAATATAACTGGATCTAGGCAAAGTTACCTGTACCTTTCAAACTTTTTAGGTAGATAAGCTGAGTTGTCCTCTTTTTGTATCTTTGGATTGCTCAGTGACTGAAGTGATATTTTTCTGTTTATGTTCATTAGAAATCCCTTTTATAAAGACAGAATTGAATCTGAAGTGTTTGAACACAACATGCTCCTCCCAGTAGCAAAAAAAATGTCACTTGCCTGCCCTGCTGCAGAGGGGCTTCTATACCACATCTCCTATTGCCCCAGAATAAAAAAACTCAGAAAAAAATAAAATAAAATGTGTTACATGACTGGATGTGAATACTTCCTAATTTTAGCAACTTTTTGAGTATTATCCATTTAACTTCCCCTCGAACAGCACTGCTTTTCTCTGGTTTCATTGGTACCAGCATTGTTCATCCTGGGGATTGCTCACGGAGTAGCAGGAGAGCTGAGAGCCAGTTTCCAGCTGGGCTGGGCTCCCTCTTGCTCATCATCCATCAGGATGCAGTGGTGGGATCCATCCCCTAGATGAATATACCTCTAAGGTTCCCCTTATATAATTAGGCCACAGTATGGTCCCACTGGGGCATCTGATGAGTACAGCCTCCCTCTCTGAGCTCCTTTCTACAGCTGGTACTTCCTGGTGAGGTTTTCTGAAACCCCACAGCTGGGGTTTGAGGCTCTAAGGTATTGCAGCACTTCTTTTCCCAGACACTGAGCAGGGCACACTATCTGTGAAAAAGAGTCAAAATGAATAGATTAAAATCCTACAGAAAATGATTAAGTCCAGCACATGCTTTGTAGCACACTTAGAAATAAGGAGTCTGATTTCCATGCAGGTATGTAATGCCCCTTAGGCAATTCTTCATAAAATCTTGTTATATTATGGACAGGAAAGTGTTCCCTATGATGGAAATGCACAGAGCTCACACCTTCTAGAGTCTGACTGTCCTGGTGGGACTCGAAAATTATCACTCTGCTCTTTGTATGGTACCTTGGCTTTGTTTTCCTTTGTCCAGGGCTGCCCTCCAGTGCAGCCATCCAACAAGGCTGGATGGCAGATACCTCTGGTGTGTGTTCATAACATTTACAGTAACAGAGAGGGCTCATCAGCTGTATGTAGACTTCTTCATCTGGCTATCAAGATTTTCAGGAAAGGCTAGCAAGCCCCAAGGCCTTCAGCTCACAATGCCTTGCTTAGGACTGTTGAAAGGAAGCTTTTGTCTAGAATTTTTTTAGTGCACAAGGTTTTGCAGCTTTGCAAAATCAGTTTACAGCATAACAAAACTATCACTGGGAGAACTCACCAGGCTGTAAGGAATCTGTGTAGTGTTAGACAATTTAATGTCAGCATTAACCTTGCCATAAAATCGCTAAGATCTTCATCTAGACGTGCTTTTAACAGTTATAAAGATGTACAGCCCTCTCACAGTGGGTAGAAATGCTGGGTTTGGGTCACAAAAGTCCTTAGCTAGATTAGAGTCCGAGGTGGTGCTAAATATATATATTTATATCTATGTACACACACATAATCCCCTTCTGCATCACTTTGCATGAGTTTTTTGAACCATTTGTTATGCAATGACCCTGAAGGAAATCCATGAGGGCCAAACAATTGATAATGATGTAGAAAAATCAGAAAACCATATACCTTCTAGGAGGTAAGGAGGAGAGGAGAGCCATTGGGTAATTCACTGAATCAATTTATTTTGAGATTACGTGAAAACTCCACTTAAAGACTGTGCCATAGAAGACATCTCAATTGCACTTGCATTCTTAACTTGGAGATACAGGAATACTTTGAGATACTGAGTTGCACACAGAGATGATGCCTTCTGCTTTTACTAGTATCTTCATTACATTCTTGTGCAGCATGAGCTTATCTATTTATATGTACCTGTTGGGTCTAGGAGAAATAAGTTTTGGGTTGCATTTGTTTGATTTAAAGGGAAATTAAAGGGCTCTAAAAACAATGAAATCAACAAAAATGAGATTAAGGTGGAGACCAGTTAGAATTGACTCTGCCAAAAGACACATAAAGATGTCTGTATGTTTCAGTTAAGAATATTATTTTTTCCAGACAATGATATATTAAATAACAGATTTTGTAAACCTTCATGCTACTAAACTGCTTAATGCTAAGGAGTCAAATCGATAAGGTGCTTTTACTGGGCCTTCACTCCATCCCACAAACATAGCCAGATGGACTAAGGTGAAGGAATAAAAACAGGCTCTGAGGATGTCATTGCTGTGACTCATACCTGAGTCTCTCCAGAAGTGAAGAGTTTAGAGGAGACAGTTGTCCTTGAAGCACTGTCTTGGCACTTCCCCAGGAACAGTTCTGGTGGAAGAAAGCTGTGAGTGAGAAATACCAAAAGTTGAAGTGGCATTGGGATGCATCTCCATGCATGGTCCTTGCTTGTGGGCCTCAGGGGTTGCAGAGGTCCAGACTACCCTCTCTGAACCAAAAAACCTTTGCCCTTTTCCTAGTAGATAAAAATTGGTTGAACCTATCCCATTCTTCATTCCTCTTTTGGAAAGGAAAGAAGCCTTGAACTTTTTGAGCCCTTATACCACTACTGACAAATGGCAATCAGGGAATTTTACATGTGGCAACCAGAGGGGTAATGAGGCACAAGTGGTCACTTGTGCATTGCAGTAGTTTTGCTATAGCCTAATCAATGCTTATTTGTTTTGATTCTTCCTAGTAGAGAATAGAGGTTGCACGGGCAAACCATTGAAACAATCAAATAGGGATTTAGGCAAAGAATTTTGAAAATTTGTGACTTTATATTGGCCAACAACAGAAATGAACTGCAATTATTATTTTGATATTTGGGGTGGTTGTAGTAATACCAACAATACTTAAGGTGAACTTCAAAAGATGTCTTTGTCTGTTGCTGAAATAAAAGGGTTTTTCCTGTCTTTGTGTTATATTTCATTACAATGTATGATTACCTGTCCAGAACAGATCTCTTGGAAAGAAGCAAGAGCTATTGTCAGATTAACTAGAGCCATATGTCTGCAGCATAAATCCATGTAATGGAGGGAGTCATGCACCTGGGAGGGTGGATGGATGCCCCAAAGAAGAAACAGAGAGTGAGAATAGCTGCTGAGCTGGAAATCCAGAGAGATTTTTACCAGCCGAAGTCTTACCCTGTTGGATGACAGAGCATTTGAATTTGCATTTAGGCAGAAGCAGGCTCAGTGTCATGCTCTGGGGTCTGGATCCTGCAGAGTGATGCAACAGTCCATGGCAATAGACTACTTTGTGGCAGTTTTAATCTGTAGGTTTGCACATGCTGTCAGGAAAGCCTGTGCATTGCACAGATTCTGTGTCAGGTCTGTACATCTCAGAGGGCTCTAATGGGAAATTGAGCATGACCAACATGCCCAGGAGAACCACTGGACAAAAACAGTGCCCAGGACAGGCTCAGGGCACACCTCAGAACCCTCTTTCTGGGGCAGAGTACTTATAATGAAACTCTGCAGATGGGACTGCCCTGAGAACTGCTCAGCCTCCGAGGCACATCCTGGGTGCAGGAACTGCTCCTTGTCAAGGATCTGGCCCTGTCTAAACCAGGCTAATTATTAAGTCATCTCCTTCCCATTAACTTGTGAGGAAAATTACCCTTCTGAGTTTGAATGACAGAACAGCATTAAGCGTGCGCACCTTTTTTTTAATCTTAAATCAACCAAACAGAAAATTCACAATGAGGATGATCTTGTAATTACACACACGTCAGAACAGAGAGCATGATAGTTTGCTCAGATTTCTTTGAACGTTTTTTTAGAAGAATTTGGGAGGAGAGAAGGAGGGAAATGTTCATTGTAAATCAACTTTGGCATGAAACTTTTGTAAAAAGGTGCCCAACATGCATTACATTCTTTGTTCTGTGTTTTTCCTACATATAAAACCTTGACAACCTGCTATTCTATGATTGATGCACTTATTTCTTCTAAAGTATCACTAACCAAGCATATCATTTTTATACAGTAAGTGTGTATTCAATTTCCTACAGTTTGACTGCTAAACAGGCTCAATGGTAAAACAAATATATACTGCTGCAGTGCACTGTTCAGGGGGACCAATGGAAAACTTTGGAATATTTTTCATTCGTGTTCCCTTTGCTTTTAGTGGCAATGAAATCACAGCAGGGGCACATGCTAACTATCCATATTTTTATGAAAGTTGTACTGTCATTGGGTGAAGTCTCCAACTACTGCAGACTTTGTACAATGTTAATAGGAATATTATGATTCATATATTCTTGCACAATAAAGCAGAATGACATATCAGGTTTGCAGGCTCTCCTGACAAGGCATGAGGTATTTATCTGGGTTTGTACACCACAGGCTTATCAGCCAAGTATCTGAACGACTATTGACATCATTATAATTCATGTATTCATAAAATGTTTAGGGGTCTCCCAGTCACATTCTACCAAGTATGGAGTTGCTCCTTAGTGTAAAAGAAAATATAAACTGAAGGAAAAATAATTCAAACTCCTGTAGGCTTAGCATTGGATCCCTGGCACCCCTGGGCCGGGCAGGAGGATAATGGATCTATGAGAATTCATGTATGTTTATGATGTACGAGGCATTTCAGCTGACATTGAATCAGGTCAGTGGGTCCATTGGACAGGATGCAATGTCAATGGAACTGTTATATATTATTGATGTCAGCCACAGAATAGATAAAAACATTAACAAAATAGCTTCCATTGCCATTTCTTTTTTTTTTTTTTCCTTAAATGACAAAAGGCACCAGCCCTTATTAAACACAAGAGGCCTCCAGTGTTTCCGATTCTCAAACAGTTTTGACTTGGAGAAAATTTAGGAAATTAGAATATACTGACAACACAATGTTTTTATATGAGAAGAATGAGTTAACTCCTTTCACTTATATTTTGCTTTGTGGAATTAAGTTTTGCCTGCAAAAGAGCAATCTGCTCACTCTAGGTCCACTTCTGCAAATTGTTAGGCATATGTGTCTTTCAGTCATTACATTTTTGCTTATCTCCAGGTTATGCATTACTAGACCAATGAATCTACAGGAATAATTCCTATACACATTGAAAGCAACTTTAAACTGCTTGGTCTGTGACACTGAAGCACATATTAGCACTTCTTCACAATGCCAAAGACGTGGAAAGACCATCACACAAATCACACCCAATGGACTACACAGATACTTAAAATAAGAGAACATGTAAGAATTAAGAGTTATTAACATGGATTATACCCTTTTTCACCCAACTTCTTACCTTTGTAACATGCGTTGCTCTCTAGACATGCAAACCACTTGGGCTGCTGCCACACCTGACCCTTTCCTAAATTAGCATCCTCAAGCCCCACCAAAATCTGAGCTGGGTTTTAAACACCATGTTAAAAATAGGTATGTATGAACAAATATTTACAGGATTTAACACCTTATGAAGAGGGAAATAAGCGCCATGGGGCATGCCACCCAGACTACAGACAGTTTCTTGGCATTCCAGATTATCCCAATCCCTTTAGTGACATTTTAAAACTTAAAGCAAGTAAGAAACACCATAAATTTCAACAGGGCTCTATATGCTGAAATACAAGCACCTAAAGGTTGCACAGCTTCTAAGCACAAACCATGCATTGCATTTGCCAATCAGCTCCATAAAGGGATAGGGAAAGGTATTTACCCAATTTCCATGCTTAGGGATCTTTTGTGCTCATACCTTTGGTGGGCTCATCTAGATTTACACATTTGCTCCTGCATCCATGGAAGACAGCTCCATTCAGAGCCAAGTCTAGCAAAATAAAAAAATTTAATTTCAGTAAAGACTATGACCTCAAACAAATATGATGAAGTTGAAGGAAATGCATTCCAAAAATGATGGGTCTCTTTGCTTGTTCCTATCTAATGAATGGCAAAGATTTGTCCTATTGCTTAATTTCACTATGATGTTCAGAACACCCTGTGTCAATTGGTAAATTTTGGGCACAACCCCTCCAGGAATTCCATTAAACATTTGAGCCCTTGTCAGTAAGTTGACCTCACCTCTGAAACTGCAGGAATTTACAAAGTAAGGAGTTTTAATAATGACATAACCTGATTAAAACTTTGTTGATTTTTGCAATAATCCTACTTTAAAAATATTTTTCTTGCATTTATCCCCTGCAACTTATCTTTGCTCCCTAGTTCTTTGTTTTGAACTAGGAATGCTTATAGGGTCATTAGAACTACAATTTGTGTACTGAAATTGTTGCCAGAGATAGGTTACCACTATACATAAGAGTTATCTTCAGAAGCATAAGCAGAGTAATAATCTTTTCTTTCCTCCCTCCCAAAGAGATACCACTAATTAGGAATTCTTTGATCCCACTGTCTCTGAGCAGAGACTGCTACAGGAAAGGTCATCAGGCCCCTGGCACAAGTATTCAACCTCTTACATGTAAGTGGACCAGGTTTTACAAAATATAGTGTCATTTCTCTGAATAATTTATTTGAATAGTTGCTGCACCCATCTTGAGTACCCAGCTACTACCATTTATTATGTTTGGTGTCAATTCCACAATTCTCTCCTTGCTGCGAATCAGAAGCAAACATCAGCCAACAAACCTTCTTTAGATTCATTGGTGGTGCAGTGTGCTTCCTTCATTCCCTGGGTCCAGCTGGGTTTGAAGGATGCAACACCCAAAGGAAAGTGGAAGAGGTGGTTTTTCCTTTTGTCTCATGCTCCTAACAATGCAGAAACCAAGCAAAACTGCAGTGGGTGATTCTGTGTGTGTTTGAGACTGTCCCTGGGTGGGTGAGAAAATGTCATTTGTCTCTGTCTCCCAAATGCAGAGGTTTCCCCCAGCCCCAGCAGCATGGACAGGGTGAGCTCACCCTGCAGGAA
Organism: Polioptila caerulea; assembly: GCA_013397295.1. NCBI lineage: Eukaryota > Metazoa > Chordata > Aves > Passeriformes > Certhiidae > Polioptila > Polioptila caerulea. The sequence goes on along the minus strand of VYXF01008920.1, from coordinate 72,428 downwards.
CCAGGCTCATCCCTCTGCCCTATAAGCTGGCAATGCTCTGAATTTCATGTGCCCGTTCCCCACAAATATAACTCTGTTGAACAAAGACTGCACACTACTTGTTCCCTTTCCCAGGTCTTTCGTTCTCTGCTAGAAAGTGGCTGTTGCAGTTAATCTAAGTAGATCCCTCCTAGGCTCTCTTTGCTCACAAACCCTCTTGTGCTGTAAAACAGATAACCGAACATTTTTATGGCCAGGTTCTTAAAATATTTTTAAACTTATCCTTCCCCCCCGCCCCCAGCCTTTTGATGTAAGGAGAAAATCTCACACAGTGCCTACCCTTATCTCCCCAAGAGAAAACAAAGAGAGTTAAAGGCAAATGTCTTCTGCAGAGACTGCCTTTTCTGCGCTGCTCTCCCCACTGTGTGCCAAATAATGGCATCTGTTCCTGCTGTTCTTTAGTTCCCCCATCCAGCGTGTTTTCAACTTCCTGTGAAAATTTGTGGTTCTTAAATCCAAAGGTCATGTTTAACACTTAAGTTCAGTTTGGACGGATTTGGATTTGTTTCTCATAATTTTTTTCCTGAGCTCTCTTTTGAGAGTAGACAAAAGGCTTTCACCCCCTCTTTGCATTGCATGTTTTACACACTCCAGCATACATCTCTGCAATTTGGGTTAATACTCTGCAAAATATCCACTCATGTATTGATAAGCATTAAAGGATTGCTCTTTCCATGCCTTCTGCCAGGGTTCAATGTGTTGTTAGCAGCAAAAGCTTCTCTCACACAGCCCTCACTGTACGATCACTCTGCAGTTTATAGGAATTCCCTCTGTCAGGTCCACAAAAAATTCAAGCTGCATGTAAACAAAGCCACATTTCTAAGCAGAGCTTCTTAGAGTGAATAGCCAAAATTCTACTCAGTTATGTGTGATGGTTTTCTGCAAGAGGAGCTGAACCCAGCTCACCTAATTAATTTTTCTTATTTGTTCAAATTGGACTCAAACTGGGATCTCAGAGCTGAAATGCCAGTGAGAAAACTGGCTCTCTGCATTTTACAGAAGGGAGGCTGAGCTGGTTTGATTATTGATGTATTGTAGGCCTCTGTTTATTCAGTATTTCCCTAAAATATAATTTTTAAAAGTGCACATTTGTCAGCCTAACAGATTCACTGAGAGATTTTGAGACATAATTTTAGAGAGACAGGCAGGGAATCAAAGGCAAATACATAACTTTCTACATTGACAGAAAGAAAAAAAATGGCCAAGATCTCCATAGTTTCCTTTCTAAAATTAAGAAAAATGGTCCGTGCACATTACCAAACATTTATTTCTGTGCCAAGGAACTGGGGTTCTCCACAGAGCACTGGGCAAGAGCCAGGGAAACAGGATTTGGGGTTCACACTGCCTGTGTCTACCACACCTTCAGCCTCAGATTATCTTTTCCGTCTGAAAATTTTTCTGGCAAATGCCACTTTAGAGATAAAGGGAAAAATATCCTGAGATGGGTAGGGATTTAATGATGTCATTTTAAAAGTGTTTTGTATGTTTCATTTCTGTTCATTTGAGGAAGGGAATAACCTCAGTTGTCTGGTGCTCCGTGCTGGCTCCCAAGGTTTTCTCTGCCCTTGATTCACAGGAGTAGGCAGAAGCCTTCATGTCCTTTAGTCTGCACACCCTGTGGATCTGGCATGGTCCCTCTCGTTTGGTCCGAGAATCAGATGCTATTTCTGGTCTGAAGACATTTGTTCTCAATTGCCTACACAGTTCAATGGGATTTTAAGGTACATTTGTTAGGGATTATAAAGCACCTAAAGATGTATAAAGTGGAAGGGTCAATACAAGATCAGGCTGCATTGTGTTACAGCGTGTTGCATTATGTGCTACGTCTCAATTCGCTGTTGGAAACCAGATGTGGCAGACAAGCCCAGCCTATTTTTTGAACATTTGTAGATATCTTTGAATTATGTCATCAGTGTTTAAAGATTTCCACAAAGATTTCAAGAAGTAGATTTTCTCAAGTCTTCCAATCACCATCAAAACCTCAAATTCGGGTGGGTAATTGAAACACTCTATCCCAATCCAAAAAATAATAAGCGTAAAAAGAACACTTTCATCTTTCATTCATGATATATACGGAGCATGGTATGAATTTGCTACCTGTAAGGTGTATTGAATTTTTAATCATCTATATATTTATGGTAAAGAGTAACACATTACTTCTAGCACACAAAAGCTTACGGCATACGATTATCCTTAATTAATGGGTGAGTGCAAAGCTTTATTATTCAATGAAACTGATTTATTATCTTAATTCTCCAACGTTCTACTTCATGTTTCCATTGAAACCATTGTTTGCACCATGGTAACCAGTAACCACCATATGTACGTGATCCCTTTTATGACCTCCACGTAATTAGATTTTATTATTTTCTTAAAGCTGAAGGCTGAGAGTGGCCTGGCTCCCCACCCCTGTAAAGGAGGGCCAGGTTGCCGGCTGCCCCGTTCCTGCAGTAACCAGGTGGGATTTTTTTTGGTCATTATCTCCCCGTGCCTGTTTTTCCTGGCGGTCCCGCACACCTCCCGCTCTCCCAGCACGACGTGCCTGCCTCCCTGTCCCTGTCTCCCGAGCCTGGCACAGCTAGTTAACTGAAAGGACGTGAGAGAGCTGAAAGCCAGTGGGTGTCGGAGCTGCCTGGTGGAGAGATCCCCAGCTAATTGCTAGTCCTAACAGGCACAATTAGCCGCTACAAGCCCTTTGAGATGGCCCTGGGCTTCTCTCAGGTAACAGCCATCACTAGATAAAGGCTGAAATACGCTGCATTTAGAGAGACACTTGCAGACAGGGATGTCACAGGCTGCCAATTATGCTCTGCCTGTACACAGTCACTTCCAAGAACCAGACAAGACACATACACCTGAAGTTAAAGGGACAAGATGTGTACTATTTTGAACTACACAAGTGTGGGGCACGTGAAGATATAACCCTTCTCAAATTAGGTCGTGTCATCTTTTCAATTATCAGTTCTTGATCAAGTTCTGCAGTGTTTTTGAACATTTACTGCAAGCAGTACGTCCTGGAAAGCTCAGCAGGAGAGGGCTGCTTATATTTTTTGCTGTATGTGATGTTACTTTAAGCAAAGTTTCACCATCACCACATAGATGAAAATGGCTTGACAGGCTTCTCTTAACCAAACAGTGATGCTATGTCCTGTTGAGACTGCAGTCCATCTATTCCTCACAGAGGAGGAGAGGCAGACTAGCATATGTAAAGATTACCTTTGAAATTAGAGTGTCCCCCATTTATCCATTAAACAAATTGCCTTCTCTGAGCATTTCTGATAGAACATTCTTCCTCTCTAAAAATGAACTGTACTAAATCAGCAGCCTAGAAAGCCTGAAAAAACCAACAACACATCAATGATCAGAAGAAAATGGGCAGTTTCATGTATCTATCCCAACAGAGGACTCCAGCAACAGCATCCTACAGAAAATCATTATTGATCAGTTCATAAACATTCAAATGTTTCAAATTTGGAGAGACTAAGAATTTCAAGATCTAAATCTAAGTTGTGGTCATCAGCATTAAAAAACAATTTCCAAGACATAAAATAAGCACAAATTCTGGCCCCTGAATCAACCTTAGTCACTCACTTCCCATTTGTGCACCCATTTTAAAAGAGGTTCAGAAAAACTGTACACAAAACTTCCTCTAAAGAAAACTCCTTATTTTGTTGCTCTGAGAACTGAAATTATTAAACTGCTTGCCTTCAGGTCATGTGTCTCCTGCCCTTCTGATAGAACATCAGATCTCCATCATGATTAACAGCACGTTCTCATGGTATTCATAAAAATATGTCAAACTACCTGTAACTAATCAAACTACAATTCAACTTAAAGAGATTTCTATTTATTTCTCATTAAATATTTTGAACACTTCATATTTATTCCTTTTTCTTTTTAATAGGATCTTAAAGTTCATCTTCCAAATCATATCACATCTACTAGAGCAAGTTAATATTCAGAAGTCAGGTTCCCCAATTCCAACTGATACCACATAGGAATGGCTCTTTTTTGTTTAGGAAGCTTGAAGATTTTAGATATAAATTTCTAATTTTTAAGACTCACTTTAAATTTTCCCAAGAGCTTTTTGATCTTAATATGAAAAGTATGTAAAGATTCTAATTACTAATTATGGAATAGTTAAATTCTGTTAAAGTATAAAAATTACTTGACACAGTTGGTTTCACCTCCCCAGAATTAACAATGAAGCATCAAATGAAGGCTCATAGGTTTTTGCTGAGACCTCTGTGTTCTTACCTATGTGGAAGGAAAAGGAGTCCAGTGAATGGATCAGCAAAACATGTTACCTGCTCTTAGGTTTTTCTGATTATGATTCACTGATTGATAATTCCAGTGGCAGATTGTTTGACCAGATTCCAGGTAAAAGAACCCAGGGAACCTGTGTCATTTCCAGTGTTCATTTTAGCTTCCAGAGGCATTTTATTAGTTTGTTTGTAACAAACAAGTTTGTTTTCCTTATAAAAAAAGAGTGGACGCCTTTGAAATACATGCAAAAATCAACATGCTAATATTTGATTGCAAACCAAGGAACGATCAAAAAAACTAAAAGGAAAGAATGAGTGCTCTATTATTAAAATAGCAAAATAAATAGATATACATTTTTTCCTTTTTACAGATACATTTGCAACCAAATTAGCAACAAGATCTCCTCCAGTATAAATAAAAAAGCCTTGCACTTACCTATTAATTAAGAATAATGGAATGCCATAAGCTTTTGTGTGCTAGTGGTACTGTAATTTGTTACTCTTCTCTGCAATAAATACATAGCTGATTAAAAATGCAGCATGGCTTACATACATTAAATTCATACTGCACTGTGTATTGATCCCCTTTGCTCATCCTGGTAGTCCACTGCACTCAGGGCAGGTAGGCTTTGACCCTCCCAGGTAAGGAAGAAAAGCCTCTGGCAAGGCAGAGAGGTTCAGGAGCACAAATCTCCCCGGCTGAGCTCCTCAGTTATCCTGACCCAGCTCAGGAACTCCTGCAGCCTTTCTGCTCCATGGAGGGACATCAAACCAGACCCAGCTGGTCTCCCCAGGACAGAGTTTCCCACCTCCCTCTCAAGCCATCAGCTTTGGAGGTTTTAGGGACCAAGCAGGGCTTACAGAAAGCAGATTCTCCTGCCCAGCTCAGAGGTTTGGTCCATCACTCTGGTGTCCCACCTCCAGCTGTGAATTCCAAAGGGAACTACCACCTCTAGCTCCCCTCCTTCCCATCCTCAAAGTCAGGGATGAAAAGATACAATGGAATATGCCTGGCAATTTGTAAAACACAGGAGAAGCAAATGTACCAAGAATAACATACTGGCAAAAAAGAATTAAACTTCTCAAGCAAATTAACAGACACAGAACTTGTGAGCTCCTCCGGAAAAAAAAAAATAATTATAAAAATCAGGTGACTTCTTATTCCTGTGAGAAACAGGATTATTGCGCACACCACTGTGTGTGCTCCTCAAACATTCTGCTGCCTATGGCTTCACACAGCACTGCAGCATTGGAGTCTTTTTACAAATTGACTAATTAGGCCCCAATCACTCCAGGTGTTGTTACATCAAAGTAAATACCCAACTGTCCTTCTCATGGTGACCACACCTGAACTCAGAAATTGTTATTTACATGTGTAATTTAAAACAGATGCATTTTAAATATACACTAATATATATACATGGCAACGATCTAAAGCATTATGCCTTTGGACCAAATGAAGCCCATTCAATATCTTCACACTTTATAGAAATGGAATTTTTATTTTAAGAGGTCTAAGTCCAAACCCATGTGGCACAGAAACATCTCTATATTATTTTGCCATAAATGGTTATTTACAGGGCTTTTTTGCCTGCAAAACCAAATATTTAGAACACCACCTGTGAGAAACCGAACTTGTCACCCTTGCTGTATCCTCTTTCATCTAATTTGGGTCAATTATCACTCTGTATGTGTTAACACTACCTACTTAATTGCTAATAATCTTAGCAGATAAGAACGAGAAGTGAAAAGTTGGTTCTCCTGAGAGAAATCAAAATCTGCTTCCCAAGGGAAATGTAGAAGGGAAAAAGATAAAAAAGGAACCAAAAAAAAAAAAAGGATGGCTAGAGAAGAAAACAAAAGATGAACAATATGCAATAATGTCCCACAGAATGATAAGAAATGTAATGATCTCATGCTCCAGGAGCAAGTTGTGCTGGTGCCCAGCTCAGTCCTCTCTGCTTGGGCAGTTCTGCTGTGGGGTGAGGGCATTGCCTGGACCGTGGTCAGCCAGTGGGTCTGACTGTGGATGTGATCAGGGTGGCTGCTCTGACAAGCACAGGATCCTCTACTGTCACCTCCAGAGGACAGTGACATCCAGCCAAGGAACTTTCAGCATGACTCGATGTCAGTCACAGCATTGAACAGAGAATATTCCCCCTATGACTGTATAACCAACTTTAGCACAGTAGCTGCTACATGGAGAAATATTAGGTAAGGGAAAAAAAAACCAAAAAACAAAAAACCCTGACATTCAGATGAAGCTAAGTTTTTTAGATGAACCATCTTCCTTTATAAAACTGGTCATGTATCTTTACGAGTCCAAATGCCAGTTTTATGTATTGGCCTTCAACATACAGTGTCTGATACCAGGGTGATGGAGCTTCTGCCCATTACAAACTCTAAGAGAATGATACCAACTCATTCACTAACAATATCTGCTGTACTTGGACTTGACAGGTGTAATATTGACCACTCTGGGTATGGTGTGGTTTGTGACACCTGATAGGATCTGAAACCAGAACAGTATGGCTGTAGGACATAAAATAAGATATCAGAAAATAGAGAGCCAAGGAGATAAATTCTGTGAATCCACCTGATCAATCCAACTGAGCAGAGGGCTGCTTTCCTGAACCCCAGGAAACAGGCATGTAAAATATCTGTTCCTTGATGGGCTTGGCAGATGTGATGCCAGAAATAATTCTACTCTGATTTATTATTTGTAGCTCTATCTAGTTCCCTATATTAAACCTACAATCCTAAAATAATTTTAGGGCCATTTATTTTTATGTCTACCAACAGTAGAGTTACCCAAATGTTAAAAGCCTATGCTCATAGGCCCATAAAAGCACTGTTGATTAGATTGCAGTATTTCAGTTTTTAGTTATCAACACTGACACTTTGGGAAAAAATTGAGTACAATATACTTCTGTACACATTGCAGTGTTTTTAACCATTTAGTCAGTACCACGTACATCAAATAGACACTATAATAAAACAGAAATGCATTAAACATACATCTGGAAGCACTTTGTAACTGACTTCTGCTTATGAAAATGACTGTACATAATTTCATCATTCACTTTAATTCAGTCACATGCTGCAGTCAGAGGAGTCAGATAACACACTGCAATAAGATTCAAGCATAGATTTCTCCTCGTGCTAAATTCCATGCCTTATCTGTCAGCCCACACTTGCCATCAGTTGTGAGTCCATGACTTGGCACCAGAGCCTGCAGCAGTGGTGCTGGGCACAGCAGGGACCTGGTGGGGTCACAGCCCTCACCTTGCAGAGGGCCTGTGCCCTGTACAGCTCAGACACATGTCCTGGGAGGCACTCCTGGCAATTCCAGCAGCACTACATGACCCTAAGGCAGCTTCACCAGGAGCTGCAAGGGGAAACCAGACCTTGCCTCCCATGACCAGTAAGCAGCAGGAAGTTTGCCCAAGGTACCCGTTCTTCTTGCTGGTTTTTCTCTCTGAGTTTTATCCCTCACTGCTTTCTTTGAACCTTAAATGCACTGCAGGATGAAGAGCCACCAAGTGTGTACAACTGTTTTCATACTGCATGTTTTCAGTTCCAGCCACACAAGGAATATTTGCAGCAGAGGTGACAGCAGGACATTGCAAGGAAGCCCCCACCTTCCTGCAGTGTGACCAGTGGGAAGCTTGCTCTAAAAGGATGTGAATCTAAAAACCACAGATACTTCACCTTATCTACTGGTATTCCTTTACAAATACCAACAAAACTCCAGGAATGGGACCTAGTACTGAGGAGTTTTCCAGCTGTAATGCTTGACCACTCTTGAAACTTTAACTACCATGTCAATTCATCAGAGAACGACCAAAATGATTGGCACAACCGGCATACTACAGCTAATTAAAAAAAAAAAAAAATAGAATTTAACCTACACCAATCTACATTGTCAAGATCAAAAACAAAACACCAGCAAAATGTCTCTGGTCTCTATGACAGTGACACTTCCAGGGACACCACTGGTTATCTTGTTTTAAAAGTTAGTGGCTGTGGCTCAGTAACTTTTTCAATCTTTTCTTTAACTTGTTCAATTATAAAATCAACCTCATATAAACTGATTTCTAAAAACAAATCCACAAATGCTTCCTTGTTTAAAATGTAAAGAAATATCTTTTGACAAAAACTAGAGATTTAGTTAAGATTCAGTACAATAGAAAAGGTTTCCAAATTGTCTACTTCTCAATGATCTGAAAATACTTTATAAATATTACATTATCTAAGTTTCAGTGCAACAATCATTCACACAGCAATCCAGGCAACTAAATAGAGGCATCTCATTTGTAAGTTGAGGATTCTAAAGCCCAGAAATACTAAACAAGTGTTAAAAGAAATTATAAGATTTCTGTCCCAGTACCACAAACAAAAACAGATTTTTTATTTTTTTTTTTTAGTCCAAGTCTATTTTAACTTCCAGCTATTCCAACTTATTTCTTCCCTTTGCTTTGCTGGAGAAAACAGGATATTTAGAGCCTTCATGTGAAAATCCACTGGATTAAATATAGTCTGGCAGCTCTTGAACAGAAGAGCATTGTCCCTTTCAGACTGACTGGCTGGCCAGTCCAGCTGGCCTGGATGAAATCTCGTTCTTGATCATTTTGTTTATAGAATATATTTTGCTTTGGCACTTCTGCCACCTGCTCTTGTTTTCCCTTACTCCATGGCTGTGTAAGCGCTTGCCCACTTCAGTCTACACTTATCCTGACAGTGCAAAAGTATTCCCTTTTCATACAATAATACTTCAAAAACTTCTATCCCAAATTTAGTCAAATTTACTAATTTGCATTTTCATGCTTTAGGATGAAGGCAAACAGACCACAGGGAAGCTGTGTCATGGGAAGGGTCTCACTTGGGTCTAACTGGGACAAAATCAGAGACATCTACTATCCATGAGCCCAAGTAGAAGTTTTTTTGTCACTAAAGTTTTTTTTTGCCTTGTCTCTAAAAATGCCTCAGGATGGCATGAATGGCAAATCCTCTTGAATTTGGGATGGTGGCTGAGTGTGGACAGGCTGATAAACTCAGCAAGTGATGGAGCAATACCAGTGGCTTCAAACAGCACAGAGGACAAGAACATCCTGCAGGGCACCTCCAAGTTGCTGCCCAGGACCAGGAAGACAAAGCCCCATTACCTGCTCCTGGAGAGAAAGGAAACACCCTCCTCTTCCTCTTCTCCCAGGCTGCAGGCCCTGTGTTTGCAAAGGAAAACAACTGCAGAAAGGCTGGATGCAAATCAGCTGAGGGAGCCACCTCCCTCTCCAGCAGGAGTGCAGCAGCAGCAGCAGGAAGACACTGGCTCAGTAAAACCACAGATTAAGGATGATTAACCTTTGCTTGGGTTTGCAGTGATCAGCAAGGTTGTAGCCAAGGGGTGACATCCTTCCACCATTCCACAGTTCCCAAGGTGGGACTTGCTGCTGCTCTGGATGCCAGCACAGCAAACTCACACCTTCATTTCCAACGTGGCTCTGAGTTTACTGAGCAATGCTGGTCAAAGTGCTATCACTGTTTGCCAATAGAAAATAAAAGAAAGTTATTTTTTCTTCTCTTTAAATGCAGCTGTATTTTACTGCAAAGGAGGGGGAACTGAAAATAATTTTCTGCATCAGTATTATCAATTATCCAAAGCCCATTTGTACCATTATGACTTTAATGTTCTCCCAATAGAAATATAATTCTCATTATATTTATTGGGTTTTATTTTTATATTGCTATTAAATGCATATCACCAGATTTTCTGTTTTCTTAAACTGTGTGGGCCAAATATCCAGCCCAGTATGAAATCCTGACTTTGAAACTGTGCCCCTGGGCTCAGGCATGGATGCAACATGCACAATGGTGATGCTGAAATTGCTTAGGCATGGGATCATTTATACTAATAAAGCTATGCAAACAAACTTAGTGCTCTTGAATTTTACTGTAACCACCAAAGCATACTTCGTAGAAATCATATTTCCAAACAATCCTCTTTCTTGACCCAAAAGGACTAGTATTAGGGAGCAGGTAATGATGCCCTTCAGCACAATTCATTAAAACATACTAAGCTCTTAACAGAAAAATTCTGAAAGAACAAGAACTGTTTGAGAATATGGCTTATTTGATATATTTCTATGGATGTTTTAGAATCAAGACACATTTAATCCCAGTTCCCTCTCCTCCAAAGGTAGAAAGGGAGGGGGTAAAATTGATGTATTCCAACAAGGGACAAATTACTGTCATGATTCTGTTGTAAGAGGTAGCAATTCCAGTCTTTTCATGCATATTTAGTAAGTAGGGGCATCCTCTCTTTCACAATTCAGTTTCTATTTGTTATAGTTAATACAAGGATGGCATTCTTTTTATATATTAAATCAAATGACTAGACATTACAAAAATAAACCACACTTTTTCTTTTACAGGCATTCACACATCTCAAGCACACACTGTATGAGCACGAAAGGTTTGCCAAAGTGCTTGGCTTGTTCTAAGTGTGCACTCCCTAAAGAAATCCAGAAACAACGTATTTGAATGCAAAACTTCTCTGGCTTCAACTCTCATCCATAATATTTCTGAAAGAATAATTTACCAGGTAAATCCCTCTCTGAACATCCCCTCTGGTGCATTTTGTGTCCCTGACCATGCAGTGGTCACCCCTGCGAGCTGTCCTGAGGAGCTGCTGTGGTCAGCATGAATAATGGAGCTTCTGGGCTGATTTGGGGGTGAGCAGGCTGGATAAGCCCCCTCTTTGGACCTGCATGATGGTCCTTAAGCAGGCTCCCAAGGCAGTTTTAAACTTCTCTTCATCATAATGATAGGCTGCAAATGAGCCTCCTATAATATAACAAGCACGGTGAAAAAGACAAACTACTGTAAGATGCACTCTGGCAAGCACCAAGAGGAACCAGGACCTAAACCAGTAAGGCCATGTTGTCATCTGCCCCTGAAACTGCCCTCCAGCATGTCCATGTGCCTGGCAGAGAGACTCACACCAGGAGGCATCAAAGGGTGGATATAGATATAAAGAGTCCTGTGTTATCTCATTCCTCATTTTCAGTTTTACTCATGATCCGGTGCTCTCCCAATGTATGGATTTACAAGGCTTCATTGTTTCATGCAGTAAAAGCTGATATATCAACACTTTCCCCCCCACCCCCCACTTTTTTTCCTTACAATTCCAGCTCAGAGAATTCTGTTTGCCTTAATGAATTTTGTTTGCATAGTTGACTGGCATCAGGTTAAGCAGGTATTGAAATGTGATATAACAACCTAATCAACCGTTAACAGGTATAGAGGAAGCCCTGACAAGGAACAGTCTGAAACCTGTTCATGATGAGATTCTTTCTGATAAGGGAAAAAAGAGAAGTGTAGGACCAATTTATGCATAAATTGGTCACATTTTCACACCTAGCCCCCAATTATCTAAAAAGGGTTTAACATTATATTTATATTGATAAGCTTAACAATGTTGAACCACGACTCTGGGATGATCTGCTACAATTCACATCCAAAGCGACCAGAAGGAATAATTGGAAACCCTCCAGCATTTCAAGAAATAGAAGCAGCCTTGAAAAAGATGAAAACTGCCGTACAAGGTCTGGCTTTTGCTGAAATTACAACATAAATTCCGAATGAAGGATGGCCAAGAATAATTCAACAATTACAAATTCCCCTCTAAAGACACAGGGAATGCTACAAGATCAGAGAAATTGAGTCATCCCAAATGTCTCTGAATGAAAAAAAAAAAATCCCAACATAGTAATGACTACAGGCTGACTGAGACACTTGATAGACTGTATCACTGATTGATTGCACAGGGGCTTTAGCTGAATAACCAGTTTTTATGCTATGAATATCAATAGTTGGCTACATAAATAGAAAGGATGCTTGCCAAAACATTATGGAAATCCTGATACTCATCACCAATGTGCGAGTTAACCTCAAGGTATATTAGACTGTCTTTAATGGTCTACAATCATTTTGACATCTTCTCCAAGGCAGGAGCACCCATAAATGCTGAACTGATTTCCTGCACAAGCCAGGCCAGCAAGGCCAACCTGTCACGTGCAAATATCTCAAACAAGCAAAAACTAAATATCCACCCTTCAGGTGATGAGATTGTGACTCCTCCTAGGAACCATGTCTGTTTTCCAGAATCATCTCTCACAACAGCAAGGAGGGAGCTGTCCCTGGAGTAGTGCCTCAAGCTGCACAGAGACCTGGGTGGGGTCATGCAGAGGTTTTTGAAAATGTGCCCCAAATGAAGGTAATTACACCACCTTTAAATCAAGGCTGAGAAGGCACAGAGATCATTTCTTTTTTCCCTCGTCCAAAATTTAGCACAAAATTTCAGATGTCAGTGAATGTTAGTGCTGGTTACAGCAGCCCAGGGTTTGTGGTCTCACCATCAGCCTTTCCTCTCCCCTCCCCAAATGCTGGGAGGACAGCCCTTGCTGCTGCCTGACCTCTCCAGGGATCTCTCCTCCTGCTCCATCTCTTCTTCATCTCTTCCCTATTCCCTCCCTTCCACAGGAGCAGTTTCACTCAGGCAAGGTCATAGGGAGGTCTCTGCAACCGTGCTTGTAGATGAGGTTTCCTACTCCACAACAGGCCTAGAACAATAAAATAAACTTCGTTTGAATGAGGATAATCTTTTTTTCCTCAACTTGTTGTAAACTGGAAAAGAAGAAAAGTAATCCTTAGAGGATAAAGGTGCTGTATTTATTTCAAACCATTTTTTCATTTAAACTAAAAGCAAATTTAATTTTTTTTTTTTTTTTTTTAAATGAAGGAAAATTCAGAACAAAGCCTAGTGAAATAAAACATTATCTTTTTTGTAAACATCTGGATGAAAGGCTAAATGAAGACAGTGAAATGACATAGCTGGAAAAAGCACGGGCGAAACAGTGAGAAATTTTCTGGAAGTTTTTGTTACCTTTCTTTATGTGAACAATCTAACACAGCCAAGAATTTAAAAATATTTTAGTATTGCTGATTCTCTTTCTTTTCACACACGAGCACATCAAAAAGGATTCAAGTGAAAATTTTTGCTCTATTGCTCATGTAAGCCAACATATATTTACTTACCCAGCTGATCTGGAGAGGTGTTAAACACCCTCAACCAATCATTAATGACAAATCTGAAATTAGAGCTCATCTTTGGAGATGGGCTGAGGATAATGCTGAGCTCCATCCTGAAACCAGACTGAGGGATCTCCTATGTGACTGCACAGCCCCCCAAGCTGGAAACCCTGAGCAAAGCTATGTAGTTTTTTAGGAGCTGCTGGCAATTGGACTGTAGTGCTCTCCAGGATGAACTGGATCACATGAACAATATCTGCCATCTTTGTTTCCTCTGCCCCACCTCCCCATGGGATGAAGAATTTGGAGCATTTTTCTCCCATGATCCTTCCTAGTCCTGGAAGTCCCCCAGATCCCTAGAGGGCTGATGGGGCTTTGTGCAGCATCCAAGAATTAGATATACTTTAAAACATAGCCAATACTTCAGCCTCATTTTAGACATTGATTTTTTTTTTCTTTCTTTTGAGTTGGGTGGAGGTTCCTATTTCTGTAAGAATTTCATTTATAATTGAAAAACATCTGCCTGCTTAATACACAACTAGCCAACTTTCCCATCAAAGACAGGGTTAGGGTATATATATATAGGTAGCTGGGTGCCTAAGTGCTTACTTTTGCATAAACCAGTGTAATTTAAAGCTATGGTGCCAGCACCTTATTTCTAAGGGATTTCAGGAGTGTGAATGTGTGCTAGAGAGTGGGTCAGAAAGAAAGAGTCAATAATTCATAGTGTACTTCTACAGGATACTCCTTAGAGGATCTCTAAAGTGCATCACTGACATTTATTAACAGATCCTTAGAAGGCTCTCCTTGAAAGGCACTGAGACAGTATTATTGTGCCATTTTATAGAGGGGAAACCTGAGGTAGGAATTCAAAGATATGTACTAGCTCACTGAGACATTAAATGAACAAGCTGAGATAGAATCCAAGCATTTTTCACTCCCAAGGTAAAATTGTACTGGAGTGCACTTCTGTGCAAACTTTCACTTCAGACCAGCAGGAACCAGAGCAAAGGTGGAGCTCGGGTCACGTGCAGAGGGTGCAGTCACAGATCAGAGTGTGACCAAAGTCATCTCCACAGAAAACACAAAGCAGAGATCAGGGTCTACATTAAATTATTCAGATGTTTTCATTTTCTAGGTTTGGCACATGATAGGTAACATCTTCGTTCAGCAGAAAAATGGACAAGAGAACATCCTGGGTGCCCAGTCCAAGAAAAGCCTGAAAAAGTTGCTGAGCTTGATGCCAAGAATTTTCAGAGTAGCAGCTCTGGGCTTTGGAGGTGTTGGTGTCCTGTCCATACTTGGTGATGGTGGCAAATCCTGGAAGCAATGCATCTTCCCTTAGAAACACCACTGCATCTTATTTATATTTTTCCTTTGTAATTTAATATTCTATTTCTTCCATGGACATAGAGAAGAAACTGGCTACCTTGAGTCAGAGTTGCATATATTTTAAATTATTAAAAATCCTTGCAATCAAGAAAGAGGAAGGGAGAAAAGAAGGAAATTAGGAAGAAGCCTGTGCAGTGCAGTAAGAAGAATGGCTGGCAGTATTTGGACATTCTGCTCAAAGGAATGTTAGAACACACACTTTTACATCTAAAATCTTCAACACCTCTTGGACACTGACACCCTATAAAGCTGACGAGTGGAAACTGCCACCAAAGCTGTCCCAGCCCTCATCCCCCTTGCCTCCAGCCAAGCAAAGTGCCCAACACCATCTCAGCAGGAGAGGACACAGCAGCCACCCAGCTGGAAATGCAGAGCTGTTGTTACCCATGACTCAGGACATGATAAAACCACAATATTTCGGCACTGCTACTCACCTTTGAGAGAAAAAGCCACAATGCTGCATTGCCTGGACAGGGAGTTGGTCCCATGTGGCAAAGAGGCCCTGAAAACAAAAGTTTGTAAGAGTTTTTTTAGTATTTTTCATTATTAAATAAAGCATAGGTATGGACACACTTGGTCCCAGCAGTTTCTGCCTGATGATGGTGTGCAGCAAGTTTTTTTACATTTGCAAAACACTTGTTGGATCTTTGAATAATCCAAAACTGTGAAGTAGGGCAAGACATTCCTGCAGTTCATCTTCACAAAACATGATGTCACTTATGTACAGACTCTTAATCCTATTCCTCCTCCAATTTTCCTTTCAAATATGTGTTTTGTATGGAGTTATCCATCAGACAGCACATTGTCAATGAGATGTGTCATTGCTGTGTGTGTACTCCGATAAAATGAACCTAATGCATATGTAAATCTGCCTTCTCAGGAAAAGTGTGCTGAAACACATTTGACTCGAAATCTCACTGCAAAAAGATTTAAGGGTGGAGATGAAAAATCCCCAACTGCAAGAGCGAGATCCGGAGCCGCCGTCCACAGAGGGAGCCCGGGGCGCCCCGTGGGCACTGGGCTGACCCCAGCTCCTGGGGGCCCTGCACCCCATCCAGTGGCAAGGAGCAGGTCCTTGTCCTGGTGCACTGCAGAGCAGGAGTGCCTGGGGCAGCAGCCACATAACCTTGTAGAGCGCTGGGCAGCCGCGCTAATGGAATCAGGCGGCAGCAGCGCACGCTGCCCTCAGCTCGCTGTGCTGCTCCAGGCTCCTCAAAGTGAGCACAGAGACCTCCAGGAAAAAACAGAAATAAATCCTCATCCTGCTAGCACGGACTTAGCTAATTGTTGGGGGGCTTTTCATAGGTTTTTTTTTTTATAAATTTAAGGCCGTTCTTGGGAATGGGCTCTTGAATGTAACCACCTACAATAATCTGTGCTAGAAACAATTCAGGGAAAGGATTCAAAGATATCGTCTGGCAAGTTGTTTTGTTGATAACAGATATAAAGGGCAGTTTATCCTGGCCACAATTAGGCAGCATTTCTGCTGCTTTATGATCATAGCAGGTTTTCTTTATTATTAAAGAATTTACAAAACACTGCAGTGTTAATAGATACTGGCTGAAAAGAGTAAAAATAGACATTAAAGACATTAATGGGAAGTTCACCAGAAACTACAAAAATGCATCCATCTTACAAGTAACTAACTCTTACTCAATAGATATAACTGATTTAAAAACAAGCCAGTAAATTTATTAGTGATGCCCAAGGACATACGTGTATGGACCTTACCATCAATATTTGCAGAATTTGCAGGAAGAAATAGAAGCATCCATAATATGGAAAGAAATTAACTTATTATACTAACATGTACCTGTTTTTCTAAAATCCAGTATTACTTAGCTTTTAACCCAAACCCCAAGTTTATATATAGGATATCTTAAATGTCACAGGCTCCCTACACATATAAAGGTTTTCTGCTTTGGAACAGCAGTGGTGGATGGCTCTGTGGAAACCTGCTGCCTCTGAGAGCAGGGAGAGTGTCCTTTACAGGAGAAAAGTGAAAACCAAAGCTGCTTTTATAAAGTATTTTTACGAGAGAACGACTTTCTCATCGGTTGGAAAGTAGAAAATATAAATAAAAGACCTTTGTGATCTGAAAATATGAGAGTTTTTAAACTGCACCTTTTAAAAGAATATCTCAGATCCTGAAAACCTGCCGCTGGATTTTGCGCTTTTAAGTAACAAGGTGCATCCTTCTTTACAGCAAGTAATATACTGAATCACTTGTGCCACAGATCTCTCAGGAGTATGTTGTGCCTGAGTTCAGTGAAAGGCTTTGTTTTGGTTTCTAAGTGCTTTCTTGTTTATTTGAAATGGCAGTATTTACATCTCATAGCTTATTAACTCTAATCACCCAGTTCAGTAATTAAAAAAAGGCAGAGTTGTCGACTGACATTGATCACAATACAAAAAAGCTGTAGTACAAAGAGTCTAATGAAATACTTTTGTAAGTTGTAAAAAAGGATAATTATGAGAGCAGGAAAAAGCACCCTAAGTGTACAGATTCTTTTAACGACATTGATATGACATCGCTCAATTAAGGCACTAAAGCAAAGCTGGGAGCTTGTGATGTTTGACAGGACAGTGACAAAGATATTTATGCTTTTGCAGCTTTCAGGTGACTTCATGGGATGATGCCTAAGATTTAAAAAAAAAAAAAGTAGAATTTAATTCTCACCTTTTTATATAAGGAGTTAGGAAAGAAAAGCCAAGTGAGCCACTAGCTGAAAATGGAGCACGTGACACTGAAACCCATCTGCCAAAAAAGGTGACTTTTCTTCATTCAAAGGAACTTCTCCTTTTATTGATAACCATCTGTTGAACAGTTAATTTTATTAGATTATTTTCAGACCAGAAAGTCCCTATACTATGTCTTTTCCTCTACAAATGGTATTGTTCAAGTTTGAAAAGACACTCTATTTGATAACTAACACTTGCTTACTGCTCCTTGCAAAGTATTCTGGACAGAAGGTTAGAAACTGACACTTGCAGTTGAAAATAATGCATTGTCAAATAAGAAAACTGCAGGCTATAATTTTTAACACATGTATCTATTATTTTAAACATGAAACATTGCATCAATTTGACATTAATTTATATAATAGGGACAGAAAAGGATAATGCAATTTTCAGGGGCTATCTACATTTAATTAACTAGCAGCAGTCGCCTGTAACAAAAGAAAACTCCACTGCAAAAAATAAAGCCTGTTTGTATACCTTCCATCATGCATTATTGAAGCACACAATGTCATTATATGAAATAATAAGTGCTTAAATAGAGACAGCAACTAATAAATGCAGACACAAAACTTTCATAAAAGTTTGTAAATACAGTATTGTATGGAAATTCTGATGTATATTAGCTCTCATATGCACTGTAAAATGTTTTATTATGAAAAAAGTGGGTAAGATACTTATCTTTTAAATTGGAGTTTAATATTTTATTAGTGCCAGGCACATAATTCTCATCAAATGGCAGGAAACTCTTTTTTGTACAGATATAAATGTCTAGAGTTTAATATTTCAAAGATAAGTACCTACTACTGCATCTATCACACTGCAGCTTAATGGAATTTACTTTTTCTTAAATATTTATACTGTATGTGTGTTTGGTTGTCAAATGATTGTATAACTGCTGAGAAAGAGCTGATAAGCTGGGCAACAGGCTTGCAAATTATTATTTTTCAAATTTGAAATGTCTAAAATTTTGAATACAATAAGGAATACAGGATTTGAGAATTTTAAAACATGAAATTTTCTTGGAAACATAGTGTTCTATAATCGAAAACCAAACAAAAAGTTATTCCGAGTGAACTCTTGATTGCAGAAATCGCCAGACTTTCCCCAAACAAATTACATTTGAAGCAAAACAGAATGACATTAGAGAGAAATATTTCCTGAAAATCCAAAATACACAGTAGTGAGCAAATTAAACTGAGACCAGTCTTTGATATTTCCAGTGTAATGTACAGAGAGCATCATTCAGGTTCTGCAATACCGCAAACTATTTCATCAGTTCTGAGAAATGCTTTCTGATCCATGCTGATACAATTACCTAGCCTTTATTGGCAATTTAGACCTGCTTTTAGGGACATTTTAGAGCAAATGATGTTTTCTTGATATTTTAAAAAAGCAGCACTATTTGCTATACCTTTGGGATAAGGTAGAAATGGAGTTAGAGGCTCATTAAATATCTGATTGGTACAATGTGGTTTTTGTTACTGTGGACTAAACTACCAAAAATGAAGATATGTTCCTGGAGGTTCTGCTCCTCCTTGCAATCAAATGGTCTTTTTATTTGGAATATTTCTGTAAAATATCAGCTGGCATTTGCTACTATTGTACCACTTACAAGAGCCTTAAAATCTGCCTAATAATTGAAAGATGTTGAAACTTCCCTAATAAATTTTTAATATGAGAATATATGAAGGGCACACCACATCTTTCTTTGTTCCTGTAAAAACCTGATGTCCAGACTATGACCAAGTGAGCCTGAATTCCTTTTGATATTTCTGTAAGCAGTAAAAAAGCGAAGCAGTTCCAGAGATGAAAAAAGTAAAATGAGATATCCTTAAATGTTTTTTTACACAGGGATCTAACTGAAATGACATCTGAAAGTAGACATCAGTCTCCTGAATGACACAAAGCCCAAAAGCTCCTATCAGTTTGTCTTGCAACTGGTATAGCTTTAATTTAGAGGCTTAAAGACAATTGCAATAGCCTTAAATTTCAGACTTAAATTCAAACCCTGCTTTTGTAAGCACTGGCAAAGCTGTTATT
This sequence comes from Polioptila caerulea, assembly GCA_013397295.1. NCBI lineage: Eukaryota > Metazoa > Chordata > Aves > Passeriformes > Certhiidae > Polioptila > Polioptila caerulea. Next base: position 52,860 of record VYXF01008920.1, on the reverse strand, counting down.
AGGTCCTCTAGCCCTCATTGCTTTCAATAGCATATACAGTCAAAAGCAGACTCAAAAGTTCTATCAGTTAATGTTTCTGTGCTATTTTCAACTGTTTGCAATTCCTCCCTGCTTACAGAAAATTCACATAGTGAATTTTGAGTTCTCTATATTACACAGCTATTTTTATGCCATATTGGTCTGAGTAAATAAGACACAGGAAAGTGTGATAAATCAGGAACATACCATTGTGATAAATAAAAGCTGATAATTTAAAACCCTTTTAGATAGAAGTGAGATGCCTCATGAGAATACTGGTGTGGTAAATAAAATCTGCTAATTTAAATCTTCTAAAATAATGCTTCCTGCTGTTAGTATCCGACACACAACGTAGCAAGAGAGTTATTAAGCAGCCCTGGAGGGTGGGATCACATCCCTGTCAGCATCACAGGGAGGAAACTTTTGTACTGCATCTTCTTCCAAGGAGAGAGAGCAAACTGTCCGTGCTGGCGTAGCTGTGTAAGCAATTTGGGATAAATTCACGTGCAAACAGATTAAATCCTGAAGTCACAGATATTTGTAGAGCCGGCAATGTTACAAATGCATGAGTGAAATCAGTTTGGAGTGAGTTGCACTGTGGGTTGGGTTTAAACCAAAGAGTCTTTTGCTCTTTCAGTCTGAGTCATTAACAGACAGGCAGCAAAATTATCTGAAATTTGCCTATTCTGATTCAAGCCACCAGATTAAGAAAGGTTTTAAAGTCTCAATTTCAGAAACCAGTTAGACATCTCATTGCCAGAACATCTTTTTTCTCCCCTTCACTGCCCAGTGAAGTTTTTCTGGATGTGAAAGAACAAGCAGCGGGACAGCCTAATGCCTTTGCATCACTGAGGGGGAAAAAAGAAAACAAAATTAAAAAAACTAACAAACAAAACCTCTCACCAGAAGTGAAGCCCTGCTACGTTTCTGGGGAGTGGCTCAGCCCAGGACATGCCCCCCTGCCCTGTGCAGTGAGAGAAAAGCTCCAAACTCCTGTCCTCCCAAAAAAGCAAGCCAAATAAGCAGTTGCACATCCTTCCTCTGGCCCTATTCTTTCCCATAAGAAAATGCCACCTTTTGCCAGCACAGATGCAAAAAACCAGTGCCCAACACTGAGTTCTTCCACAGCCTCTCCCTGTGCCTGCCCTGACTGCAGGGTGTGATAAGGGCTCCACGGACACGTCCTGCTAATCTCCCTGGCACAGGGGTCATATTCTGAAGCCACAGACTGGCTGCTGTCTGAGAGAAATTTGGGTAGAATTAAAGGCTTCTTCTGAGGGGCCTGTAGCTCGTTGCTGCACCACAGCTCATCCTTTATCCTCATAAAAACAAAGTTCAGTGTATGGGTACTGCTCTGGTTGCCAGATCAAGCACAGAGATATCTGTAGGAAGCAAGTATAAAAGGTTTAAGAGCATGTACTAGAGGAGATCTAGAAGTTAGGGTGTTGCGTTCTTTTAGGAAAAAAAAAAAGTGAAATTAAAAAAACATGGGCTGCCAAGCACAGACAAATGTAACGTACTGGGTATGAGTTGGCACCAAGCTCATCCAACAGCTTGGAGGTCAGCAAGATCCAGGACCTTCTTTCTACCCAAAAAAAAAGTTGGTAAGAGGTATGTACCTTTCAACTCTGATTTCTTACTATTAGCAAGTACTTTCTCATTAAGAAAGAAATAATAATAACCAGTGATCTTCTCAGATACTCTTTATCCACGCTGTTAGGAGCACAATTACACATGCTGCTTTTAAAAATGCCAGCCGATATCTGGGAAAAACAGGGGTGGCTTACCATTCTGGTTATCCTGCAGAGAGAGCTCTGAATTTGGTAGCAAAAGACAGACTGTTCTGGGGAGAAACTGATTCTACAAGTGCACATGAGTAAGGAGACCCAAATCTGCACAATTTTGAGAGAAGGGAGGGAGAGAACAGAGCCAGACCTTGGTGCAGCAGGTCCTGGGGCTGACAGGGGGGATTGCAATGATTCCCAGCACAGCAAGTCACCAGGACCTGCTGCAGTTATGGTCACCACTGGGCTGGAGGAAGTTTTCCAGAGGCCACACTGGGAGGGAAATGAGCTGGAAAGCCCAGTATGAGATGCACAATGCTCCTGTCACCAGAAAGATCTGTTTTTTCCTCAGTGCTTTTAAGCAAAGGACATTCAGAGGAGTGATGCCACAGCGACCAAGATCACAGTGCCTGCCCTGAAGAGCATAGAAATTATCTCATGTGCTGGGTTACAGGAGGACTTGGCAGCCCTTTCTGTGAATGCCAGGGCACTCCTTCCTCTGAGGACCATAAATATTGTCACTGGACCTGAGGACGACACAGTCCCTGCAGCATCTCTGCAAACCAGGGCATTGTTGCTTTAGCTAAGCAGCCAGCCTGCCTCTCTGAGCAGATATTTGCCCACTGCCACAGAGAAGTTCAACACAATTTGGAGACAAAACCAACAGAATAATTGTTTCAATGCCATATGACATCTGTATTAACATGAGCAAATTATTTTGGTAGGGATTCAATTTCATAAATGTGTCCTCAAATGCTGTTCCATAAGCACTTTGATGCTTTTTTCCTTCTCACCAAAATGAATAAAAACTTTATTATAGGTTCAGCACAGTACTTAAGTATTTGTTTTGTTAATTTCTTAAAACAAATTGGATTTCCAGTAAATACGAAACTTGGACAGCTGCATTAAGCAAGCAGTGGGGAAGCAATCTCATAATGATTATCATGCAGAAGCACACTACAGAAGAATTCCCAGAATTTCTTCCAAACTGTTATTTGCTCTATTATAAACCTTCTATAAAACCCAATATAAAAGTTCCTGAAGGAAGAGAAAGCATTTTTAAATATTTGCAAATACCCTCCAATGATTAAAGAAATTTGTGGAGGATGAGATGTTAATGGATGACAACAGAATTAGGAGATATGGTCTTTCTCCCTGTGTTTTTGCACTGAGAGGGAATCAAAGCACTTGTAACCATTTTTCCTTTCAGCTGAAAGTTTGTGAAGCCAGACCACCTAGATTTTGACCCTGAACCCTGCAGGGCAGGCTTGGCCCAGGTTCCCACAGGAGCCGACCCCACACCCAGCAGGTGGGGGGGTCTCATTCACCCAATGAGCCCCTGGAGCTTCAGCCATCAACAGGAGTTGGGCTGGAAAGTACAACTCTTGTGGTTGTAAGAAATCTGAGCAGGTGGGACTAATGAATCTGAATGCAAGCCTCAACTGCCTGGGGTTTTGCATAGGGGTATTTGTGCATTTCTCTCTCTGAATTTCTTTATGGCTGGAGGGCAGGAGGAGGCAGGGCGGGCTGACACACACCGGATGCTCTCACCAAGTGTACAGGAGCTGATGCACAGATCTGTGCTCCCACAGCAGCAGCACCACGTCTGTTCACCTGTTGTCTCTTACCTTTTGCACAGAATTTGTCTTTCAGAAACAAAATAGCAGTGCACAGCAATTTTCATAATGCTTTGAGGGGACTCGTAAGCTTTCTGCAGTGATATGTGAACTCACTCCCCTCGGTGCTGCCAGAAAAGAGGCCAGTGAGGAAACATCCCATACAACCCATTGGGTTAGAACACACTCAACTCTAATTATCATTGATTTAACCTTGAAAAAAATAACCTGTTGTAAAGCAGAATATTATTGAAAAAAAAATTAAAATAAAATCTCTCATCCCATGGAGCAGCCCTTTGTGGATTTAACAGTGAAGGCAGGCTCCCAGGAAACAGAGGTTTGGGATCTTTCCAAACAAAAAAGATTCAGCCAAAAAAATTGAAATCTCTCTTCTGTGAGTAACTAATTAGACTTTGACAAGTCTTACAGCCATTATCATCCCTCCACAGGCCTCTGCAGGACATGCTGGCACAGGGAACATTTTGGTGAGCTCCAAAGTCCCCGGGAAGGAAGGGAAGTGTCCATGTGTGCCTTGAGCAGTGCAGTGCCAGTGCTAATGAAGCCACCTCCCAGAAGAGCTGCTTGGCATGGGTGCAACACCACACTGACATTTTCCATGGCCAGAGATTCCTCCTGGGATAGCTCAAAGATTTTTGCACCTTGCTGCCTGAAGTTTTTGCTCTCACTGTCCTGGCTATACCTGTCTCTGGGACTGAGTTGAAGACAACCAATACATCTCTCCTTGTTACTTTTGACCTCCCCTGCGTGGTCACTTCCAAATGGGCTCCTACAAGCTCTTGGGAAAGGAGCAGTGTCCAGCTGTCACAGACCTTCACCTGTGCAGGGGCTGAACAGGGACTCCACAAGCCACCATCCATGGCCTCACAATCCCAGTACTTCTGTCAACCTTGGAGCATCCAGCTGACACTGGAAGATGCAATTTTCAACCCACTCACTGATTTAATGCAGATAGTCTTCTGAAGGCACTGTTTGAAGAGGTTGTGCTCTTCCCTTGAGGATTTAGGAGCACAAACCACCACAAGGATTTGACACTTGATCACAGACAGCAGCAGAAGTAACTGTCCATAGGATGTGGAGCCTGCAAGAACCCTACTATGCTCATGTGCAGACCCTACAGAACATAATCTCATGTCTTCTTTACACAGAGAATGCCACATCTACTGATGAGTTTCCATATTTCTCAGCCTAGGAAGGCAGAGCAGACATTTCTGTGGGGAAAAATCAGCCCTCCAGATCAGGGGACATCTTGTACTTCATCTCTGCTGCCAGGGATGGAGAAGGGCAAAGCCTGCCCAATGACCACAGGGTAAATCCAGAGCAGTGGATAAAGCCAACATTCCCTTGCAAGCAGTATACTTATTTACCTGCAGGTGAGAAGTGTTCACTGCAGTTTCATTAAACAATAATTCCTGTAAATTTGAAAGCATAACTCTAATCAACCCTAAGGGCATGGTGTTCCTATTGTCACTGTCACTAAACCACCATACTTATTTCCACATGGTACAAGGTATATTTAAGGTATATTTAATATTCTCACACAACCTTACCTTCTCACAAAGTTACATCAAAAGTTCAGGAGACTCTGCTCCCTCCTAGATGAGGTTTTGTGCCTACAAACCTGCACCAAGGCAGAAGATCCCTGTGGTGTTCCAAGCAGAGTCAGGCACTGGGGCTGCTCTCCTCCACAGCTTCAGGAGAGCAGCTGCAAGCTGGGAAAACACAGAGTTTTGGAAAGACTACAGCCCCTGAAGAGTGTTACCAGGAATAGAGGCACTTAAAAAACACCTGGCAGTTCTGCAGTTCTTTTAATGTTGGGCCTCATTTATGACTGGGCTTTATGTTCATGCTGATGAACCTTTCTTTATTTTAGCGAAGTTACACTACAGTAAAATGAAAATACTAGAGAGATTATTCCAATTCATAACTTGGTACTTTTGAAAAAGTAGTAAAATTTACCCTGAAACTGCCTTTTTTTTTTCTTTTTCTTTTTTTTTTTTTTTTTAAACTGTAAGAATGCCTCAAAATACCAGTGTGTATTTTTACCCCTGGATCCCTAAGTGCACCTGTCTGCTGTATTTCTATTTTTAAGACAGTAAATGCTGCTGAACAAAACTGTCCACCCTGTTCTGTAACCCACTGGACTGACCCACTCAATTGTCAAGACAAAATAAATGAATAAACAAATAATAATTTAAGTGATACCTGTTCATGTTTATTATTTCAAATTATATTTAATGTTTGTTACTTTATAACTACAGATTTATGCATTTTATAAAAACTAATGCAAAAATTAAAGGGAAATACTGAAAAGATGATGCATTTTTCCACCTCAGTAAAATGTCTCCAGCCTTGGTAGTGGCAAAGTAAAAAACGTGTGAAGAAGCATAAGAAATGAAAATGAAAAGGGGAAATCTAATTTGATTCCTTCTCTCAATGCCTTCCCTCTCTCAATGCAGTGAACTTTCTCTTTGGGGGTGTATTAGCCATCAGTGAAAACTGGTCTTGTATTTGAAATGGAAACAAAGGAAACCTACCACTAATGTTAAATTACAATGGTTTAAATCTCTAAAATATACTGAAATTGCAAAATATATATATATATATATATATTTTGCATGATTTATCAGAATTATGTGTCTGGCAGCTGGAAGAATAAAATCAATGAATCCTCCACAAGGCACTGGTTTTCTGAGGAGGTGCAGTGCAGGATTGCTGTGCTGGTGTCTCCATCTAGAATGCTTTCTTTCTGTGAGGAGGCACCTCGTATTTTAAATTCCTTGCACTGCACCAGGGTTATGGTACTATGTTACAAAGTTATTCAGAAACCTGATTGGCCATGTTCCTGCAATACATTTTCCTAACCCCAAGATAAAGATCCATGCATCTCTTTACCCTTTAAACAAAAAAGCTATTGTAATAGCATGTAGTGTGATGCATGGCATGAATACCAAAACATGTACATGCACTGCTAAACTGTTTAAGTATGGAAGAAGTAGTGTCTAATAGCATCAGGAAATTGAAATTTAAAAATTTTTCTCACTCACTTATTTGATGAGAACTGGGCTGCTGACAGGTGAAGCAGAAAGTCATTTTTCAAGTTAAATGCCAAGTGGTTATATAGCATAATATTCAGTCAAAATTAACCACCTCACTGCTGCATTGACATACAGCATATTTAATGGCAACTGTTTCTGCAAAGAAAACTATAGACCCTGGAGAGTTCTAAGAAATGGAAAGAAAATCTTAATAATACTTCAGCTACTTGCTAGAAACAAAGAACGATAGTGTGCCCTAATTCATGACAGAGAGAACAAAATGTAACTATTTGTCAAAATTAAAAATACAATTTTTTTAATCCTCTCCATGTGCAGATTGCATGTTTTAAGTCAACAGATGTGCCTACCTAATGTAGGAGCCAGTTTGGACCCACAACATGATTCAGGGACAGAAGAAAAGCTTTTTGGTGCATTTCAAAAAGTTCTGTGCAGGATCTCAGTCTCAGGGTCATGATCTTGCACAGTGACATCTTTAAGCTTTTGGAACTCTCAGTATCATCTCTGAGGACTTCACACAGATCAACTTTGAGCTATGGATTGAAAGTGCAAATCTCTCCCCAGTGGGAGATTTGCTTCTCTCTTTGGCATTTAACCTAGATTTAATCTGGATTAAATTTTTTATGAACAAAAGAGTAAAATATATTCTGCATTCTGAATGCCTTTTTGAGGTTGTGATAGTTGAGTTGATAACACAGCTAGCCCTCAACCCCAGAACAGACAGTTGAGGGATTGCACTCTTATCTGGAGGGTATTTTTCATCTGTTTGTTTTTCAAAACGTAGTTACTATTCCTTGCATGCAAAAACTTTGTGGGATAGGTTCTTTATGCCAAAAAACCCCCCTAACCCACACAAAGGAAATTTTATTTTTCAAATAATCAAAGCACTTGAAAATTAAATTCAGAGAGAAAGGAAGCATAAGTGGACAGTAAGTAGAATTTTTAAATAGGAACAAACCTCAATGTGTAATAGAACAACAGGGGAAATGGCAGGCAGTGGCACACTAAAAAATGCATTATCCTCTTTTGCCAGCCTTTTCTCATAAAAATTTACACTATGGGTGGTAAAATTGAAAAGGAGCAGAGCAGAAGAGAACGCCAGGAAAATGAGTTTTGGTGGGATTTCCGGTTTTAAAACATTTAAATTGCATTTTGATTTTCTTTGCCAATGTTGGAAGGGGCCAGGCAGGGACCCCACCATACCCTGCCACCATCAGCACCAGTCTGGGTGGAATCTGGAGGGTGAGAGCCTTGGACAGCCCCTGTGATGGGCCATGGAGAGCAGGTCAGTGGGACCCTGGGAGGGGATGGAGAGAGCACACAGGGCTGAGTGCTGTGAGAAACTCCTCCCTTCCAACAGAGGATCCAACAGACCCACAGCAGCCAGGCTGCCAGCAGGCCCAGGGAGCAATGGGAATATCTTCAGGATAAGCAAAGCAGGAAAAATCAGAGATCTAACCCAAAGAAAGTCCTCTAAAACAAAGGCAGAGACAAACTCTTAAGGCCAAAGATCTGCCTGTCCCTTCTCATCAGTAAAGTCAGGCTTCATAAATGAGTATATTGTGAAAGGAGATTATTGAAGAGAAAAGCATAGATGGCTTTTTGTATATATCAAAATTCTTTCTTTTGCCTTGACAGGATCAAGCAAATAATTCCTCAAAAAGTCACAGAGCTATTCAACAGGTGAACAGCTGCCAAGACAATTTGAAAACTCCACATTATGGTCCATCATGTAACTCATGTTTGCTCAGTAAATATTATTCTCTTGGGACATCTCATGCAGAGAAACAGATGCCAGTTGATGACCCAACCTTTTCCTGGTCTTTCACTATTGTTTATGTGAAAGAAATACAGGTAGATATTTATAAATAGAAATTCCTCAAATCTCGCCAAAGTGATGTTTCCTTCTGTTCTGTTCCTCTTCTGTGCAATATATCTGAGGTTTTGCTGGCTGAACCCCAGGGAGGGGAGGTGGGGGGAAGAAAGATTGTAGTTAACATACATGAAACTATCTGGAGGATTTATGGCGTATGAGAAAAGTAAAAACCACAGATTTGTGTAATTTTTACTAGAAAAAGATGTATTGAGCTGGCAGCAGCAGTAAGATGAAGGGAAATCACAAAATTCTTCATGGTATTATATGAAAATTGTCAAAGTGTTGGGATGCCCTAATCACCCATGAGCCAGTTGAAAATAAAGTATATTTATACTGGAATTTTTCAGTATCTTTGGACAGTAGTTTAGCTTTTTTGTAAGTTGTAATATTCCACAAAATACTGTTTATTTGATCTTGTCATACAATACAGTAATAAAAGAACTGTAAATGTATCTTATTTATCAGCATGTCTGCACATTTGGGTTATCACAGGAGACATGGGTTGTTTTTCCTTGAAGGAACTGAAATGTCTGGTGGTTACTTTAGATGAAAACAGAAACAACAAAAAGCACTACAGAGATATTTCTTTTGGTCGTTGAATGTGATGCTTCTTTCCAATTATATCTTATACACAGTTATTAGAATATGGTTTAAGGGGTTTTGTGACAAAAAGAGAATACATCTAAAATGCACACCATTATTAGCAGTACCCAGTAATGTTCTGCTGCATGTTAGAATTTATGTAATAAAAATGTTAAACAGCAAGTGATTGGATTTGTTTACAGGATCTAAAGAGGGGAATTGGGAAGAACCCATGAATAACTTGCCTTGGAGGAGTCTTTTCTAACTGGATACAGATGGATTGGGCCTGGAAGAAGAGACTGATGCAAAGTGACTGTAAAACATTATTCACTTACATTATTACTTGGAGTATACTGACTATCACAAGGAGGTTTCTTCATGGCCAATCAATAGTGCCCTGGTATTAAAATATTTTAACGTGACTCATGAAACCTGCTCTTACAGAAAACGGGGAAGAAAAGGAAAGAAAGCATGGGGGAAAAAACCCTGCAATAATCTCTCCCCAGCTAGCCAGCATGGAGCCAAATCCCCCAGCAGGCAGCCGTGGCTGCAGGACCCCTGTGAGTGCAGCCCCAGCCCAGCCACGCTGCCCCTCGAGTCCCAGGGCTTGCTCTGGTGCACCGAGCACAAACCCTTCCCTGGGAGTCACTTTTGCCTCCCACTTTGAAGACACCTCCCTTAGGAAGACAAAGGACAAGCATTCATTGCTCCCTCTCTTTCAGTCCTCCTCTGACCAGCTCTTCTTCCTTGGGATCCCACCCATCAGATAAATCCAGTCATGGTCCTAAAACTTAAAGGTACCTCCTGTATATTAGGGATCCCCACTGATACAAGTTTTTTCCCTGCTATGCTTGTAAACAGGAGCCCTCAGGATTTTCAAATCATTGTTATTTCAGCTAAACAGCTCAAAGTAATTTCCCTGGAACTGATATTAAATTCTGTAGCATGAATGCTTCCGTGTGTGGATATAAGGATGTGTATACATATGAAAAATTTTTGCAGAACAATTAGCACATATTAAAATCTATTATCTCTTATAATTGAATGAGATAACTTTAGAGATTAAATAACAGGGGAGAAAAAAGCCTAAAATGGTGAAAACAAAAACTACACAGAGTGTAATTTTTAATGGCATTGCCTTACTCCAGAGGAAATAATAACCAATTTCATCCTCCCAGAAAGAAGGGATCAAACTTTTGGATGTGTAACAGAATTTAGTAGTAGGTTCTAAAAATCATATTCATTCAGCAATACTTAATGCTTTAATTTACTTCTAATGTACTTTGAGACAGTGAAATCTGTATTTTAAGATCTGATAAAAGTCAAAAATGAACAGAGTTTGCTGGTGTCAGAAGTGTAAAAACTGGCAAGATGAATTAGCACAATTACTGAGTGTATGGCATATCTCAAAATAAATCTGCAATAACCATTCTATTAATTCAGCATATGTATCTGGTTTGTATTACCTGACCAGAGATAGAGAGGTTGATGTTAATATCTAATAATTTACTTATTTATTCTTTGAAATGTTTTTGTCTGTTAAGATGGTTACTTCCCAGTGCTAATTATATCAATATCTATAAATAATTAAATCAAAGCAAGCTTAACAGTACATAAATGTTGTACAGCTAAGGTTTTCATTAAAGCTTCATTTTTTTTAAGGCTAAATATATGGAAGTAGTAAGTTACTCTCAAGAATTCACAAATGTCAATGCCAAAGCTGAATATACAATTTTAACTGTGTCCCTCATGCTGTCATACATCAGTGATGTACAAGTCTATTGATTTATATGATTATTACTGCTGGTTTAGTAGATTGCTTTAAAGATATAAAGCACTTTTATATCAATCTTCTTCAAAAAATAAGACTTTCTGAGCTGGAGGTCTCATGCTGACCTTTCTAAAGAGTGACTATTACCCACAAGGAGCTTGGTCAAGAAAACTCCATGCTATTGTTTTCTTTTTTTTTTTTTTTTTAAACAATATCTT
>VYXF01008920.1:26814-40167 GCA_013397295.1 Polioptila caerulea | reverse complement strand
AAAAAAAAGAAAGAAAAAAGTGATGGAAGAATAAGTACCACATTTGTCCTCCTTTCTGGGACCAGCCTGGCATACAGCTTGGTGCTTTTCTCAGCAGGTCCAGCTCTCCTGCAGCCACTGCAGCCCAGGAGCTGGGCATGCCCTCTCAATCCCAGGCTGCAGGCAGCTCCCTGTGGGTATCCCAAACAGATGATAAATTATCAATACCACTTGAAATTGAAAGAGATCGTTGCAGAACAGTGCAGATGTTAAATTGTATCAGCCCCCCACCAACCTGCACTTCTGCTGCTTTCTTTCACCTCTGCAATGACAGCCAGGCAATCAAGGCAAACGTTAGAGTATAAACAAAATATTCTCTTCTAAAGTAGTGAGGGGCCTTTCATGCTAACAAGATGTTTTCTCACTATGAAGACAAGAGCATACAACAAAGCCACAGTTATCTGCTAAAATGTCTGGGAGATGTTACATTTGTTAGGTGCTCCAGCAAGTCATTTAAAATTAAAGTTAATTAAATTAATGTGATATTAGCTGAATTGTTTCACTTGATAAATCTGTAAAGCCCAAACTGCACAGCTCAGGTTTCAGGAGAAAAGTGTATTAGCAATGCATGCAAATGATCAGAGTTTGCAGATTCAAAAAATAATTAAAGCAGGTCTATATAGCTTGCAGCAAATTTCACCTGAAGTCACAGCAGCTGAAGGGCTTTAAAATGATGCTTATTGCTAGATATCCATACTGCCCTTGAAGTGTAATTTCAGTTTTAAGAGAAAAGTGTCCAGACTTCCCATTATATTCTGACCCATTTTGCATATATTATTTTAATCCCCCCTGTGCTGCTTTGCAGTCTATTAGGACCATTAGACCCCACCTATACAAAGCCCTTCCCACCTACTAGATGTCACCCTGTGAAATAAGTGGCTTTGAAATTGTTTCCCTACTTAAATGTCTGAAGAAATGATCATCCTTAATTCATGAAGAAATCAGAATGTTACCTAAGTCATGCCAGGTGTCAACTGAAAGGAAAAAATATCTTTGAAAATCAAAATAAAATTATTTTACATGCAAAATGAATACATATTGCTTCTGAAAGAAGTTAGTTTCCTATATAGGAAAAGTTTATATCATGAACTTTTAAATTCCTCTTTCAGAAAAAAAGACTTACTGTTATTTCTGTGATTTTTCTCTGCCTTCAGTTTGAAGAACTGAGTTTTCCAGTACAGGTTGCTCCCCATAATGCTGTTACTGTGTTCAATTGCTGTTCAATATCTCAAGCCAGAAAGTGAAACTCAGAATAATAACTGTCACATGTTAGAATAAAAAGCAACATAGGCAAAAAAATTCGAATTAAGTTTGCAGTCACAGTTGATTGGAATGCACCCGAACTACAGAAACTTGCTTAAAGATGCTCACTTCATGCAGCCAATGGGGTTTAATAATTTAAAATTAACTAAACTCTTGTAGTATAAAATATAATGGCTCTGTCAGAATCAAAGAGCAGCATGTTAATTTAGGATTTTAAATAATAATTCTGAATAAATGGAAATGTCATTAAAAGGTAGTTTTTTGTTGGTTTTTTTTTAAAGTTCATAAAGGGACACCTTGAATTAATACAAGCCATTAAAAATACTCCTAAAGAGAGAAAAGACTTAGAAATATCAAAATTCTGAGTGAACCAGAAAGAATTTAGCTCACACCTGAAATATTCTGGGTCATAAATTTGAACATGGTCACATTGAAAATACTGTAAAACTCTTATGTCTGTTTTGCAGATCACAGGGAAGCATCTATATGTCCGTGGGCAGTATTTTCTGAAAGCCCNTCACATTGAAAATACTGTAAAACTTATATGTCTGTTTTGCAGGGAAGCATCTATATGTCTGTGGGCAGTATTTTCTGAAAGCCCCCTTTCCCCTGAAGGAAATTCACCTCTCTGCACATCAGGGCTCACCATTGGCCACTTTCTGTTCTCTTCACTCACGTTTAATGTCCATGTGAAACTTGTAAGGAGCTCGTTCCCTCCTCCACCAGCACCAGTGAACACAGGACTCAGCCCAAGTTTTGGCCAAACCTTTTCCAGCTGTGAGCAGCACGGGAGGCTGGTCCCAGGGGAACATGCTCTGGGGAACACAGTGTCCCCTGCCAGCTCCTGCAGGTCATGGGGAGCCAGTCACAAGGGTTTGGAATAAAACGTGTAATTTGGTTTGTCACAGCTCTAGAAAAACTTTCCATAATCATCTGATTTAAAAAAAAAAATTAAAAAAAAAAGGAAATGAAGTGCTGAAGGNGTTTGTCACAGCTCTAGAAAAACTCTTTCCATAATAATCTGATTTAAAAACAAATAAATAAAAAAAGGAAATGAAGTGCCGAAGGTGCCAGCTCAGCAGGGCTGGGCAGCCCCAGCAGCAGAGGTCACCTCCCAGCTCTGCTGCTTGGCTCATGCTGAAAGTTCCTGCTCAAAATTGGATGCTGCAGTGAGACACTCTGCAAATGGGACTCCTGCTTTGGCAGAAGCCCCCAGGACAGCCTTACTTGTGTTTTAGCAAATCTGGGTCAGGGTTTCAGTCAATGTCAAGACTTAAAATTGAGTAAACTAGAAATTACCATCCCATTAGACAGAAGTTTGAGAGGAATGGATGTCAGAATCAAGACAAACCACTCAAAACACTGATTTTGCACTGCATCTTTTTTCATTGGAAGTGTAAAACATTGTCACACCACAGTGATACTCCCACCCAAACACCTGCTGTGGCTTGGCCAGAGCCTTTTCATCAGTGCAGTTCTATCAGCCTCTCCCTCTTGCACTACCAGGGCTGGGAAAGTGGCCATGAATTATAAACCAGAAGAGGTTATCTTTTAATCGCAAAAGAAGCAAAAAATTCCATTTCATACAGAAATACACACACCTTACATGCAAAATAACTCACTTCCCGAGTGGGAAAACTTCTGAAGCTAATTTCTTGTGACTTTGCATGTCATAATGAGACTTCCTGGCCTAATGAAGTGTGAGCTCCTGCCTGTGCTGTTGGGAGACCTCTCTTATATGTGGATTCTCTGAAGTTGGTCTCTCAGTAGGAGCATTCGTTTGGATTTCCCTCTCTGACCCCTGCTTGCCTTCAGATGGCCTTTGGGAACTTGCTGCTTCTGACACTTCCCATCCCCTGTCAGAAATGGAATTGTCATCACAAGCACTGGCGTCATCTGGGTCAAGGTTTAGATTCAGCTGCTGGAGCCCAGGACAGCCTCATATACCCAGGTGCACCCTTGGATAAAATATTGCTGAGAACCAAACTTTTCTGTCTGCTCTATTCCAGTCCTGGCTCTTCCCACAGAACCCCTCTCAGGTCCTCATGGTCCCTGTTGTCACAGTTCAGGATGAACACTGACCTGACAATGTGCAAATGCTTTTTACAATGTTAACACACATCAGCATAAATGCTCATGTACACCTCAGACTGCTCTCCCCACAATCAGCTTCTCTGGCAACAGCAAATGAGCCACCTCACATTGTGTGGGGACAGGAAAGGAAAAGGCTTTTGGAGCACAGACCTGCAGGACCTGAAGAGGACCTCCTGCCATACTGAAGTTTTCCTCTTAAAGCTGAAAAGAATTACTTCTTTACTAACTTAAAGGAAAACCTCAGCTTGTGCCACATCCAGAGGAGTCACATCTGAATCCCATTTGTTCCAAAGAAGGAAAAGTATTCAGGATTTATGTACAGTAGTGCATTTCAAGTGAAAGTTCAAGCCCACTGTACTGCACAGCATGCATGGATTCTGCTGGACTGAAAGACAGCAGGAAACAAATGCACCCATCTGGCCACATAAATCAATCACAGAAATCTGAAGATACACCCACAGAAGGGAAAAAATGATTAATAGATCTGTGATGTGTAAATTTTTATTTAACTCTAAAATCAGACTAGAAATCGCTTTCTGAAGAGCACCATGTCAAGGACATGAAGACTTTGCAATAGAAAGAATCTTCTAAATCTGTCAGAAGAGGCAGGATAGATTAAAAGCACACAGTGAATCTGGAAGCTGCAGTGGGAAGGGTGGCTTTGGCCATGGTTTTGCCATTCCCACCTGCACATAGTGGATGTGCCAGCTGGTGCTGGCCATCACGGCAGGAGGGAGCACAGCCCTGCCTGTGAGACACCCCAGCAGTTTGGTTTGAGTGATTCCTGGGGACTAAACTCCCTCCTGCTCTTGCTCTAGAGCCAGTTCTCTCAGTGGGTTCAGACCTCACCACAGTGTTGATGCTGTTGCAGAGGCTGAAGCACCAGAGGCTCTGCTGGCAGCTGAGGACACATGCGTGGATTTTGTTCAGTGCAGGCAGGAAAGCTCCAAAGATAGGAGAGAGCATAGAGCTCAGTGTCTCAGTTCAGCATTTTTCTCCCCCCGATCTCACACTGCTTTTCTGGCAAAGGGTCATATCTGGAGTAAATCCTACTGAAAGAATACTTCTAAGCTGATGGCTGAGAGGAGACACTTCTGGATCTGGCCACAATCTCCCTGCCCACATTGTCTGACACACGGGAAATTTCTGCCCCTCAGGTCTAGTGACTAGTCTTAAAAAAAAGTTATACTAGACCTATTCCCAGGCACACTGTCATTAAAAATGCAATGTTTAGGCTGACTTTGGCTCACAGCTCAAGTATTAGATCCTCAGAAACCACCTACCTCACAGATGAGCTGGGCTCTCATTAGTCACTTGCTAAACGTAGCCCTGAGAGACAGCACCACACAGCTTTTTGGGAGTTTGAATCTAAAACTTTGGACAACATTTTCATCTCACAAATGGACTTTTTCCTGCCAATATGCTGATGCCTTTTCAAGCATCTTCATGTGTCATTTGGGAAGGAACACAACCACACACCAGAACACGGATGTGACTGAATTCTTTGACATCATTAACAAGTTTTGTCATTCCACAGGAGTGATAATTGCCTCCACAACATTTAGGGACCAGAAACAACCATCTTAATCTAAACCAGCCTGTCTTAGCAATGGGAAGGCCTAGAAAACAGTCTTTTTAAATTGGCTGACACAAAGCTCACCCCCATCTCTATCAGCATTGCAATAAATAAATGATTACAGTCAAACTACTGCCACTATTGTTATTTGCAGCCTGCAAGCAAAAGTTGAATCAGAAGAACACTGAAGAATGAAAAAACTTTTAATGCTCAACTCTATTTCGAGTCACACTAATTCCACTGGAGAATGTGTGATATACTCACCAGCACAACATCTTCAGCCTTGGTTCCTGTCACTGTGGGCACCCAATTTGCAATCACCACCCCATTTTTTGTTTGGTTTTCGTCTTCCTTTATTCAGTGACTTCTGCAAACCTTTGGGAGGAGAAATGAAGACTACTATAGCAGCTTTTAAATTGACTCTTATATTAAGAATGTTATGTTTTTTATATCTGCTCTGAAAGGGTAATATGAAACTTATGAAATATTTACTAAGTGTGATGCATAAACAACAAATCACCTCTTTTCCATTAAATATTTTTTGTGAAAGATATTTTTAATAAAATACTGCAGCTTGCAATTTAATTACAATGAGTAATTAAAACTTAGAGGATAATCATTTTTGGCAAAAAGTCAGTTTTTGTTAAAATTTTAAGATAGAAAAAAGATGCATATTACGACCATAATACTGTTAGTAATTAAGATAAATGCATCAATTATTAAAGATGCAAACATGTCAAGCAAGCATAACTAATTATTTGAGCATGTTAACAGTTGTTTAATGTTAACAAGCAGTGAATTATTAAAGACCCCATGTGTCACATTTTGGACTGCATAAAATATAATGTTCTGGAAGAGTTTATGATTTTCAGGTTTTGCTTAGATCTTTCCAGTCAGATAAGCAATAAATTTAAGATAACTTGCATTTAAACTGTATTTCTAAAATAATTAGCCGTAATTGTGTAATGAAACGTTGTATTTCTCACTTTATGAAGACTTCCAAATTCAGTTAAAATTACCAAAATGTATCAATAGGTGCTCTATGCTGTAAATACGTGATTTCTGTATATGAGTGTGCAATTTCTTCATTAAAAAGAGATATGGTATTTGAGAAGTTTAAACTGTGAGAGCAACAACTATACTGAGATGAAAGCATGCATTTTATGTGAACTAATGCTCATATTGGTACCTGGCTTTGTATTTCAGTGGCTGAATATCTTCCAAAGGAAATAACCACAAAGATCTCCTTCAGCCAACTCCTGGTGATTGTGCTAACACAGCTGCACTCCCATCTCCAAATACCTGTTAGTGATACTGCAACATCTGACATAAGAATGAAGCCCATCAAAATGGTTAAGAGTTGAACAAACCATCACTCTAAATATTGAGACTCAGTTTGTCCTGGTCGTGGCTTTGCTTGGCTGTTTTTCTTTTTTTTTTAGATAAAGATAAAATTAGGCTTATTTCCCTGGACTTCCTTCCAGTAGATTGAAAATCTTTTTAATCTTTTTGTCTAAACATTAGCTGTTAAACTTTAAATTCTGGTGAGTTCCCAAAGGATTTATTGCAAACCAGAGAGGAGTCAACATGTGATTGGTGATTTGAATTTTGGATATTTACTGCAATAGCTTTGCAGTGCTACCTAATCCCATTCACAGACAGACAGACAGACAGCTGTGTCTCCAGCCGAGGCATTGTGGGGCAGATGTGCCCAGAGCCCAGCACCCCCTGAGCCAAGGCTGAGCCCCAAAGGTGGCAGCCCCAAGGCTTGGCTGTGCTCACACCCTCCACGGCTGCTGCAGCCCCAGAGGTTTCTCCCCTTGCCCTGCCACAGCAGCCTGGAGCACCCCCTACCCTGTCAGCAGCACCAGGGAGAAACCACATCAGCCTTTAACGTGGCACACAAGGGGGAAGGTGACCTCTTATTCACGCTGAACTGCAGTCAGGGTGGCTGCTCATGGGCCTGGGAGAACCAAACTTTGATGCCAACAAAACACAGAACTGGGTGGCCCCTTGTCGAAACGGGTGACCAGCACCACCTTGGAGAGTACTGGTTTCAGCTCTTGTCAGAGGGAAGAGAGGCCTGGAAGCACCAAGGAAATGTTTGTTTGTTTGTTTTTAGCAACATATTAATATGAATTAATGTTTGCAAAGCTCTTTGACATCTTTAGATGAAAGTGGAGACACACATAGATTAGGCTGCTAATTGGGCGGCCGGAGGGTATGCAAACAGCGTGGACCCACACAACACTTAGCACTTTGCACTGATGTTTAAATCTCTCCTGCCCTGCAATTAGGCAGACATTTCAGCCACATAGTGGGAGGACAGGTCTCACCTCCAGAAACCTTTCAGCAAAATCCCCCCAGAGTGCTGAAGAAGAGCTCACTCCCAGCCAAGCTCTCAGGCCATCCTGCAGAACAATGCCCACCCCAGAGGTCTGACATGCAGTCTCAGGGCACAGAGAATAGTGAACTTTCTTTATCATGATCTGTTTTCTAATGAAAATAACCTGATTTATGCCCCTCTTGCAAGAGTATTTTAGAGATGACTGCCCTGAAATGTAATCAGAGTTTTTAAATCCAACCCATCACAGAAGCACAGAGGCCAAAGCAGGACTCCCTGGCAGAAAGATGCTGATAACAAAACTCCAGGAAGTTAGGAGAATGGCACTTCAAGCCCAGGACAATAGCAGGATTTCAGGTGCTGGAGGACAAGCGTGACTTTTGCAGATAATTTACTGCTCTCAAAAATGCACAAAGGAAGTTTGGGTACCCTACTGGTCTTCTTTTTAGTTTATCTTATTTAGTATTTTCCCCCCAATTTTTCTTCCCGTTTCTAGGTGACCTCCCTCCTGTGACAAGGTCTCCCCATTATGACAGTGAGCTCTGATGATAATGTAGGTAACATTCAGACTGAGACCAAGTGCAGCAGAAAGCCATATTTCACTCCTGACCTTCAGCTCCCCCTCTAGTGCAATGCACACATTTTATTTCCTTTCACTCATAGCAGGACCAGCGAAACCACGCCGGATGAAACAAGTGATGTTTCCTTTGCGAGATGCCAGGAATGAATAAAATAGTTTTGCCATTTTCACTGCACGTATGAAATATCATACTGCACCACACAACTTTGCTTGGCTCACTTTAGATATTAAGATCTCTGCTTAGCAGAGGCAGGGAGAGAAAGATGAGGCAGGGAGAGAAAGAGGCGTCAGAGCACTACCTGGCACGCAGCTCTTTGCAGCACGCCCAAGCTGCCACAGCGCCAGGGGCCCTTGGGGGAGCTCCCAGTGACACCCCACAGGGGTTCCTGTCCTTCTCTGCCGTCCCAGCCAGAACACCACACCCGCTGGAGAACAGGACAAAGTCCTGCTGCTGATCTGCCACGGAGCCCCAACCCCAAAATCGCGGGTTCTCTCATCTCCAGCACCAACTGCTGCACTACACAGTAGCGCTGGCAGAGCTCCAGACATATTCCTTTACGTGTCAGGCCTGAATCTCTTCATATGTTAGGGTAGAGCTGCATGTACAGTACTTCCCTTACTTCCAACGCGTTTTTGCCATCTGTTTCTATTATGGGAGTTTATGGCACAGAATACCTCAGACATTACAGTATCTGTTTCTTTTCTGCGCTGCAGTTATGGTTGCTGCGCTGCTTTATGAACAGAATGATAAAACTTGGAGCCTTCTTAATTCTCTCCTTTCCACCCCCATTTTTTTCACAACACGCTGCAGAAATGGAAGGATTTTTTACAGTTCGTATTATTATGATGAGAAGTGATTTGAAAGAAAGTATAGAATTTATCAGGAAATGGAAATGTGACTACAAGGCAGATTTTTAAAATCCTTTAATCATATCATGATTAAGAAGGTTTTTATATTGTTACTTCTGTGTTCTGAAGTATATTTTGTTATAATCTGAAATTTGCCTTTTTTTTAAAAGAAAGAACCTGCTTGGTACAGGCAGTCTTTCATTCACATCTATTATACTCCTACAGTAAAGCAGGGACTCCACAGGCAGAAGTGCTCTATGGATTTTCCTGAGTAATATTTCAGAACATTTTGCATCTCCAAAATCAAAGCACTTCCTTGCAGCAGTGTTGTGTCAGTACACCCACGTCCCCCACAGCATATTTTCTGAGAGCCCTTCATTCTTTGAGAAGAGGAATTATTTTTCTCTTGTAAACTTTAGCTAGACATTTTTGTGACATGAAAAGCTATTATTTGCCTACAACAGCATCACATTTTAACCACATTTAGATGGGGAATATTTGCAATCACCCTCATTGTCTCTAACCCACGAGGAGGTGGAGCTGTTGCACACTTCTTTAAAGAATGAATGAATGCAGGCTCATGGGCAGAAGATTAGATAGGTATGAATTTGGCAAAGAAATCAAATATAGACACAAAGAAATATCCTATTTGCCCAGGGCTGGTTTGATCACATGGTGACCATCTGGAATTTAGATCAAGCCTTCAATAAAATACAAGGGACCACACTTCTGCAGCACTCTCAATGATAAATTAATATCTGAGCTGGAAGTACTACAAGAAAACAGTGATAAAGAAGACAAAAGCCACATCTCACATACTCCAATTGCACTCCATTTCCTGGTGTTTCTTCACTCCCCCCCTCCCTCTGCCCATTAATATAAACATTATATGAGAAGTATAGTGAGAGCAATAAAAAATAAATGGCAATTAGAGCCAAGATCCAGAGCTAAGACAGGAGGAAAAAAGGAACAGAAACATTGGTCCTGATGGTCTTTTCCTGTTCCAATTTTTTTTAATGTTCTTCTGACCTTGATTAGATCTGCAACTTCTCATGTGAGGCTTTGAGATGAGTCCTATATTTAGATAAAAAAGCAGTACCAGAAGTGAACTGCCAGGCATGTAAGGATCTCTACATACAGTGCCACGTTTTCTTTTTTTTGCCATTGCCCTTCATCTGCTCTCCTCCTGGTAGCTGACTTACCTCTCAGGAGCAACCTGCTAACAAAATCCCAGGAGCCCTCTGAGCTCTTTGGACAGTTTCTGGCACCCACATCCTTGGGAGCATCTCCCAGAGTGCCATGTACTGTGCTGGGAAAGCACAGCAAGCAGTTTCTTACCTCCTAGTTGAGAGATAATGCATCAGACTACTCCCAAAACCCAGTCTGTGATGGCTTCCTGTGCAGAGGTCACTTTGGGAGCACTGCTGGAGGTGACAGCCCATGCCTGGTGTCCCATAACTGCACAGTGCCAGACACCATC
Organism: Polioptila caerulea; assembly: GCA_013397295.1. NCBI lineage: Eukaryota > Metazoa > Chordata > Aves > Passeriformes > Certhiidae > Polioptila > Polioptila caerulea. The sequence goes on along the minus strand of VYXF01008920.1, from coordinate 29,942 downwards.
CACTCTCTTGTGGCCAGCACCAGGCAGGCAAATGCCTCAAGACAGAGCAGCAAGTTGGTTCTAAATTAAGTCAAGAAAGAGCAAACATTAATTTTCAGGCTCACTCCACACAAAGGTGGGCCAAAGGATGCCCCAGGTACAAGCAAGGGTGACTTTCACTGGCCTAATATAGTGTAGTGCCACAGTTCCTGGACTCTCCTCCTCTTTGGAAATGGGAGCTATTCAGCACAGCACAAAGCGCACCAGTCCCTCTCCCTCAACCCACCATTCACATTTCATGGCACCTTCCCACCACCTTCAAGCCTTAACAGCTTGGGAGCCAGCTCCCTCCTTTGCCTTTTCCCCAGGGGATGGAAAACTGTGCTATACCTCTGCTGAAGACCACTATAAGGGGTGTGGAAACACAACAACTACTCCCTGGTGCTGCTTCCAAAGATGTGGCCACAGTCCCTGGAGTGCAGCAGGAGCCACAGAACTGGAGCATTCCAGCATGGCATTCCCAAAGTGCATTTCTAAAGCCTCTAGCACTGTTATTTCTGCCACCCCGCAATATTCAGAGAGGCAGAAGTGAAATGCAACAATCACTGTGACCTTTCCTGGAAGTATGGATCAGAACATGTTGCACTGTGCCTTCATGGAAACCTGTGGGTGAACACAGGACTTGCCTCCCACCACAGGATTACAGATGCTCTGCTGTCAGTCTTTTTTTACAACTGGAAATGAAAGGTGCTCACTGTTTATGGATGACATGAATACACATCCATTTGGGTCTCAAAGAAAACACAGGTCTCTGTGATAAATAAAAAAAAGTGGGGAAAAAGCTTTAAAATGTAAGACAATGTATCAGGACAAAGGGTAAAAAACAGTCTCTTTGAAAAGCAGGAAGGAATACTCTGTGCCTTTCTTCAGCAAATAAAGTGCTCAGACACTGTTTTAATTCCAATTGAGAGAGGTAATATTCACATTTCCTGCAAATCCCCTTCCACCCCTGTCAGATGACAGTTACAAGCCCCTCTGTGGCAGTCACCTCCCCCTCTGTGGTAGTCACCTCCTTCACTTCTGTCAGAGAACAGATTTCAAGAACTGAACAAATATTAAAAGTCAAAAAAAGCTTAGACCTTCCGTTTCCTTTGTATTTCAGGCTTAAAGGAGTGGGCTTTTTGCTTGCTGTTTGGATCAATAGATTATTTCAGTAATAGAAATACTAATGTCCTTAAATCTATATTTTTTCCCCCTGCAAATCACCAAAAAGTCTCTCCTGGATTAGGCCTCCCAACCAACTGATTTAGTTATGTGTCACAGGAGCCTCCGTCTCTCATTTTTCTCTTTTCCTGGGCTGAAGGAAATACTTATTGGTACTGTACACTAAATCCCAGCCAATGGAAAGCAATGTTTCACCATCCATCTGCCCCTGACATGCTTTTATGTAAACCACTGCAAGGGGAAGGGATTCACATATGTTTTACCAACTCTGCTAAACTACAAATAAAAGGCACCCAAGGTTCAAAGAGTTAAATTACCCAATGGTTTCTGCCGCCACGCTCGCCCCCCACCCTGAGCCCCTCTCTTCTCTCTCAGGGCTATGCTTGATTTATGGTGTGATCCATCCCTGTTGGGAGTTGACAGTCACTTTCATTTTCTGGTATTTTTTTTTTCCCTTTTGCTGCCAAGGTCACCAGAGAGAGGGCCCTCCAAGTTTTCTGCATTCGTCCTCCTTCACCCTTCCACCAGCTTGGCCTCATGAATCATCCCGTCTTCACATTGAACTCCTGATGCTTCTCTTCCACCAAACTGCCCGACTTCCGCAATTTTTCTTCATTCTCACTAACAATTTGGTAATGAAATATTGATTTTTAGTTAGATTCAAATAGATGTTATTAAGTTTGCATTGATAAATCGTTCTCTTTTTCTGGCTGGAAGTACCTCAGTCAAATTCTAACTGCGCTTTCATACCTGGTGATGTATTAATTTGACATATTTGTCACCCAAGCTGCCTGGCTCAGAGTTAGAGGAGGGCGTCTGTCCTAATTGCTGCTATTTCACAGAGGAGGTGTAATTCCAGCTGATTTCTTCCAAGGATTTTAGCCCTAAAATAATATATTTCCAAACATTTTCCATGGGAATTTTCTTAGGAAAACAAGCAAACAAGAATTCTTTTCCAGAAGGGAGAGATGGGCATTAAAAAACAACAAAAAAAACCTCACTGACCCATTATTGCTAAATGTTTCCAGTTAATTTTACTAATTGAAATATATTCAATATCAATGAATTTGTCATGGATTCTGTGAGAAGTAAGTAGTTCTTTTAACTCTCCTCAGTGGGAGCAGATGGACAGATGAGATTTGAAATATCAGCTGCAAAATCATTGCTCCCTTAAATGGTTAAATGAAGTGAATATTCCTGCACAAGCCTGGCACAGTAACCCCTCTGCCAGAGTTGAAGGTGGGACACGGGAACACGAGGAGGCACAAACTGTGTCAGCATTGCATCATCCTTCACCTACACCAGGGATAAGGTTCCTGGTCCCAAGATTTCATCGAGGGCAAAAATTGTGATCACAGATAGAAATAAAAATAAATTACATGGAAGAAGAGACATGCACTTTCCCCCTCTGCAATATCCAGTCCTCGTTCTCCACCATGGCACTGCTTCAGAAATAGCTGCTGCTCAAGCCCTCGGTGCCCCCACTGCTGGCAGCCAGGGGGGCCTGGTGGCCAAACACAGGGAAAACTCAGCCCACGAAAATTCAGTTCAAACCCAACCATCAGAAGGGGGAATGACACGCATTCTTAGTGCCACTCAGTGTACATCTCAAGTAATTAGTTTTAAATTACTCACAACTCAGTTGAAGGTTTAAAGGGATGTTTGCAGCTGCATCAGTTTGAAGACTTGGATTTCAGCTGGATGCAACCCGAGCTACCTCTTTTCATGTGTCATTCAGCACCTCTGAAAATTCCACTTTCCCAGTATTCCTGCAGTGGATACCAAAAGAAGGCCTTCACACCATAAGAACAAATATTCATTCTCATATTCACTGTGACTGGATAAAGGACAAGCGTTATTTCTTACCCACCAAATTAAAAGCTACCGGTAGAAAACTCAGCCTCCAAAAAAATATTTAAAAAAAA
>VYXF01008920.1:0-26786 GCA_013397295.1 Polioptila caerulea | reverse complement strand
AAAAAAAAAAAAAAAAAAGGAAGAAAGAAAAGAAAAAGTAGCCAGCAATATGTTACTACCTGTCCTCTAACAGAAGTATCGAGCTCTGCTGTGCTGACTGATTTCAAGAGACAGGCATTGATGAATAAAGTTCAATTGCTTCCTATGCTCTTGTGTCACACCTTTTTATTTACAAAATAATTTAGCTTAAAAGAGGAGGTAATTCTTGGAAATTAGCTTTTAAAAGGTCAAATTAATCTACTTGGTGCCAGCTGAAAGCTTATTTTTAAAAAATCTACAAAACGAAATATTTTTCAAAATAACAAAACTCCATCACCATCAAGATACTAAATAATTACTGCACAAGAATTAAACTTTTTTATATTTAACATGTTTGCTGTATGCTCCACGTTATGCAGAGTGAAGTAAATGCTACATTCTAGTGGCAGTGGTGACTGCCAACTCCACCCAGAGCTTCCATTGCATTTCTTAAAATAAAACAAGCTGGAAAAAAGATATAACAACATAAGACAGCCTTCATTATCTCCCCTCCACACTGATACTGTAATAAGACTGTTTAAATGAATCAGACAGCAGAAGGGATGCATAGATTTCTCTACTTATGTAAGTTCATTCGTTCTTCTCACATTCCTCCTCTAACACACTTTTAGGATTATTTAGTGCAATAAGTAATTATCAATCCGCTTTGGAAAGCCATTATACATTTACATACTCTTCAAAGCTGCTGTTACTTTTATTGCTTCTAATGCCAAGATGGGAATGTGAGAGAAGAGCCTCTCTAAGAGCAGGTTATGGCGAGTTCAGCGTGCAGAATGCAGTTTGGAGGATGCATATGGGAATGAGTCATTTCTGAGAAACATAAAACTCCGAGTTATCAAACCTTTTGCTAGTCAATTATTTTTCTTTACTATGCTTGCTGGTAATGACAACTGCTATGAGAAGGCTGCTCTGCTCTGTTATTTCTGTTAACTGTTATTAATCTGGTGGAAAGAAAAACATGGCTGGACCAAAGCATCCCACCTAGAGTGAAAAAAAATCATGATAATTTAGAAGGCAAGGGTAAAATTCTGATATTTTGTGGAGTCCTTCTTTCCTTATCTTCCTGGAAGATATTACAGAATATGACATGAAATGCCCCACCAACAGATCCCAGTGAATTGAATAGCTGAGGGGAAGCATGACAGACACATTGTGAGAGCTAATTTAGATGAATATGCACTTAGAGAAGTAAAATCTATACACATTACAAGGCTTTTGGGACCATCACGTCCAAATAATATGGAAAATCAGCAATGCTAGAGTATCACAAAGTTTTTAGGAGTAAGTCATGCCAGGTGAGCAGCCAGCTGCAGGGTCACCCTGCCATGGCCCACAGAAGATGGTTTCTCCTCAAACAGCTTCACCTGGGGCTGTGGGTGGCCCAGGTTAGTGCAGGGCTGTTACTAGTCTCTAGAAAAAAAACCAACCACCTTTGCCTCCCATGTTCTACAAACCACATTTCAAATTCCCAGGAAAGTCTAGAGTTGGACCAGCCTGATTCCCAACCCACAGGTCCTTAGTGCACACGTAACAAACCCCAGGCACTGGCAGCACAGTGAAAGCACATCCACAGACTACGTGATAAAGCACAAGCTGCACTTTGACACCTGCCCCTCTGCATTTGAAATATGGTTTGTGTACAGGTGATGCTGTAACTCACCCTTACAGAACACATTTTCCATGCCTAAGGCCAGCACCAGTCCAGACACGTGAGATAAGGTGGTAGAAATTGAAATACTTACAGGAGAAATGTTCCCCACTGCTACCAGTGCTCCCAGTATTTGCCTTTGCTGGTCTGCCATCAAGATGAAGGGAAGGAGCTGCTGCTTTTATAATTGTTCCTCTTAAGTGACACCTGGAAAGTCTCCTAGGATAAATTCTTAATGAATTCTGTGAATAAGTACCACATCAATAACACCACTGTATTTCTTTGTGCTGCATCCCAGGACAGGGGTGTGGACTGAGCCCTCCACATACAGCCTGGTCTTTAGAAAATCCATTCCAGCTCAAAGGGTCATCTCCTCAAGGTTTCTACTCTATGAAATGCTGTTAAAACTGCCCCCAAATCAGTCCGCCCTAGCAATCCATTCCTTATCTTAAAAGACTTTTGGCTTGTTTCAGATATTAAGTAAAAAAACCTTACCACACTTTGGTAGGGACATGTTGATTCAAGGAAGCAGCTGCTGAGTGAGCCAGAGACGAAGTAAATAACGAAGCTGATAGCAGCATTATCCTGTGCCCCCTCAGGAATGAAAACACGGACTGGGCTAATTCCTGGTAAAAAAAATATCCTTTTTCATTTTCTTGGCAGTCACTGCAGCTTGGCTGCTTCAAGGCAGAAGCTGAATACTCCCACAGCCAGGGCCTTCCTTCCTGAGCACCTCATGTCTTCTGTAACAGAAACAGATTTCCCTCCCTTCCTACTGCACTGTTTCCCTTTCTTCCCCAAGCAGTTTCCCTTCTCCTTACAGCCTGCTTTTCCTCCAGCTAGCTAGGACCCTCTACCCAAATAAGAAGTAATTAAGCTGAAAATTACCCATGAGGACTGGAGTTGCCCTTTGGGAAGCCAGGTCCATCCAGACTCGTATTCACATTGCAGCACCACTTGTAAAGAAAGCAAAATATGGTAAACAGAATGGAACCTAAGCCTGGGTGAAAACTGAAGCAGTTTCCACGTGAAAGATGTGGAATATTTCCCCTGTGGTACCCCAGTGTAACCAAATCTGTGCAGCGAATCTAGGGAAGCAGGAAACCCAAGTTAAAAACCCCCTGATGAACTAAGGTGGGCATCGAATCCAAGTCCCCACATTGTCCTGGCAGAATATTCCAATTAAGCTGCTTGGTAAAACTGTTGTCTGTTGTCCCTGTTCTAAGGCTGCTCCATATGCCAGGGAAGCTCAAGATAATCAAGGTTCATCTTTTAATTTTGCTTAGGGCATAAATTCGTAGTGCTCTCTGCCCTCCCTTCAAAGCATCCCACATAGAAGGAAATAGTGTTTTCCTTGGGGTAATGCTGGCTGACAAGGCATCGTTAACAAGAGTCTCTCCACATGAGATTAGGTTTTGGTTCATTCACTGATAGGGAATGCAACGAGCAAACAGTGGTGACCCAAGTGTGTTCCACTGTCCTGTCTTCCAGGAGATCAGGTGGCAAGAGAATTAAACTCTGGTTAATGGTCAGCATGTACAAACCCCATATATGAACAAAATCAGCCCTAAGATCAAATGCATGCTAAATTACTTCCAAAGCAATTTGTTCAGTCTTACTGTGACTACAATCAGAAACCAAGCAATTTATTGTTCTCCATTTTAAACATTTAAAATCAGTGTGCTTGTCTTGTGAATGTACCAAAAGCTATTCTGAATACAAACCCCAAACCTACAAATGCCTAATTACTCTAAGTTTTCCGTTCCTTTCTGTGACTTCACTGTCATTCCTTTCTCCTTAAGACCTTTTCTCACATGCATTTTCTTTGTTATTAATGCTATCGATAAAATATGAATCCCAATTCCATGATCGTCATAAAGATCATAAAATTCTATGCCTGCCATGAAAATATTACATGATTTATTTTTGTGTGAAGTACATATTAAATCTAAGTATTGAAATGGTATTTTGCCTCCTTGACATCAAGAACTTTAAAAGACGCCCAATTTCCACTCTATTGCTATTATGTTAAGTTTCCTTCCCTGTTTTAAAACAGATACTTCAAAAGCTATTTATAGATTGAGGTTAATATTCATATTGCCATATGCTCTACAGTATTTGCTCATATACCCTCTTCATTTTTATTTTATATGACATATGGTGGCTGGATTATACACGGCATTCTCCTAACGTACTGCGTGTGCATATAACATTTAATACAATAGTGGTGTGTTTATTCACTGTGCATTTCACACCAGCAGGTTGTGAACTGATGGACAACACAGCTCCTGCACTCTGCCCTTTGCTGGACATGCTTAAGGGGCAAAAGTGTGGTCAAAATGCTCTGGAGCTCTCTTCTTTGGATGTATTGACCCACACCCAAAACTCTGCAGGGGCAAAAAAAATGAAGCATAAATGAGGAGAAAACTTCTGTGGTGGCTGAGGATCTCTCCTCACTCACAAATACACACAGCAGCCTTCAGCAGCTTGGTCTGAGGGGCTCTTAAACTCCCTATCAGACTTACAACCTGAGGGAGATTCCAACAAGGAGCAGGATTCTTCCTCTCTTGTGGACACCAGAAGCTTAAAATTGATTTTATTGCCTTTAGCTGATAGGTTGTTAATCTCACATCTTAAGGATTTCCATATGCACGGTACTGCCACTAAATATGAGCAAAATTATTCCATGAAAATCCTCTTCTTAAGTCAAATATAATCCAACAAACCCAACCAAAACCAAATATGAAAACAGGAAAACAGCTAGAAATTTACCTCCACTTCACTGCACCACTTGCATTGCTAAGAGCACAGCAACACTGAAAAATAAAAATTTGATAATACTGAAGCATTTTAAACTAAAGTTTTCTTTGACATTTTCTTCCATTCTGTTTTGAAAGCTACAAAAAGAAATAAAAGTCAACAGTCAAGAAGCGTAAGAAAAAAAAATCCTTTGACTGAACTATTTATCCACATTTAGTATTGCCAAGGAATGGAAACATCAGTTATTCACACAGCTCCAGTCATCATAGCACTCCATAAAGATCAGTGGTCACAGAGCACTCAAGAACTAATAATTAGTTTTTCTCCTTTTTAAGTGGAAAAATGTCCTCATGTTAATAATCAACAAGAATGTAAGATTTTCCATTAAACTTTCCAGGCTTTGACGTGTCTGCAGCATTCCAGTCCTGCAATCCATGGTTTATTGAATATTTTTTGGTGGCTTTTTCCCAGAACAGGACCATCACCAGTGCTGTGTGTTTAACCAGCCTTGCTGCCACCAGTGTTTGCCATGCAAAGGCAGGGTTGGTGGCTCCCAGGAAATGCTTTGCTCTGTGTTTTTGAGAGGCTACTCCAGGGCCACATCCAAAGTGAGCAGGGAGAAAGGAGCAGGGGAAGCATGGCCAGAGCCAAATGCTTCCCCAGGACCTTGCGTGTCATCCCTTCAAAGGAAACAGAATTCCTCCCTACCACCAAAGAACAACTCCACCCTGGTTGTGCAGGATCATCTCTCTCCCTTCCCCAGCAGGAATTGCACACAGCCTTTGTCCTTTCCATCCTGCTCCTTGGTGCATGTTAACATGAACAAACAACATCAATAACAACCAATATTGATCAATAACAACTGAGAGGACCTCACAATGCCTTCAACAGAACCAAATATTGCCAGCATCAATACCAACTTTGCAGAACCAAAAGTTTTTCCCAAGGGTGTCAGGTGTTCTGGGATGGGTTCACAGGTTCCTGGTGATTCTGGTAGGAGCAAGGAGCACAACTCAAGCACAGCAGTGAGGCCAAAAACACACCACTCAAAAGCCTTGCACATGTAAAATCCCCATTTCAATCACTAGGAACTCCATTGGAGTAAGGTGCTCATCCTAGAAAAAACTGAATCTGCAGTTCAAACATTCAATGAACTGTGGATTCAACTCTCAGGATCTGGGTTCCAAAAGCAGGCAAGTACAAAACCTGCTTTTCTTTGTGTACAGATGATCCCTATATAAATACATTTTCATAAAATAGTTTTAATACATCAAATGTACTCCCTACCCCCCCATCCTCCAATCCAAATGACACTTAATTAAGCCATCTGATCTTCAGAGGCTTTTTTCCCCCCTGCCAGAAACAATGAAGAAATAAGCAGATTTCTTCTAGAGACATAGGCTTTAACTACTGCATCACGTACAGAGAACAAAAAGAAAAGCCTGGACAGGATGCAGAAACCATGAAGAAAAATTATTAAAGATTTCGAAAAAAGAAAAATCAATCAAGGGAGATACACAAACCTGATTAGGAAAGAAAAGATTGTATGTTCCTATATATAAATATATATATAGGCATGTTAACGGGTGGCTGGTTCTTCTAAGATTAAAGAAAATAACCTAAGGTTAAATATCCTTTTGAGTTTCTCTGCTACCATCTACAAAACTGGAAACCTGTTTGCCATGGCTCCAAGCAAAGAGCTGATAACAATATTTTTGCAGCTAAATTCTCTCTTTTTCCACCAGCTCCTGAAGTCATGAGACAAATTCACTTGCCAGAAACTGATTGAGTACAGGGGATTTTTCCAAGTCTCTTTTCTGACCCAGATTTGTGTCTTCGTGCTTTCTGAACAGATGGATAAGATGATCATTCTTTAAAGATCCCAACTTAAATGAAAATGTGTTTAGTGGTTCCAGTGCAGGGAAATACAGTAAGCCATTAAACCATGACAAATTTGACACACACAACAACTTCAGGGAAAACAGGCCAAAAAAATGGAATGTCTACCTTACCAAAGCAGAAACTGAATCCAAGCGATTAAAAAAAAGCAGCAAGGGAGATAAGAAAAGAGCCATTTGTCCTGTCTGGGCTCACACCACAGCTCCTACCAGCTGCCCCCACCCAGCCCCACCCACCAGCACTGCCAAACTAACACAGAAACACAAAACTCCCTGTTAGGGATACAGCAAAGCTCCCTAGAAAAGGCAGCATTCTGGTAACTACTTGCCCTCAATTCACAAATGAATATGGTCAGGCTCAGCTAAAGCAAAAAAAAATGAACCAAGACAACAAAACCCCACTGAATTGTGATTTATAGTAAATCTCTGACATTTTTATGGTCCTCAAACCAATAATGCAAGAAGAAACAGCAGACAGTGAGCTCTTGGCACTGGTATTGACTTCAAGGTCAGTGGAGCACAGAAACCCATTGGTTACTGATAAAATGGCCTCTCCTCCACCCAGCTGCTTCTGGTTTTCAGCAGAGAACTTTTTGGAAACCTGCAGGTGTTTGATATTTTGTGGTACTTAGCTCCCCTACTGCACTTGATAGAATAATTGCTTTGTTTAAACTTTTCAATCAACAGAATTTCTTCTTCCCTTGAGCCTGGAGTTGCCTTATTTAGTACCAAGACTAGAGAAAGCAGGGTAACAGCCTGCCTAGTTATTCACATCTATGCAGAAGCCTTTTATTCTTGAATCAAAAATGGTATTCTGCTATTATTCTTTCAACTGGTATGTAAGGGTAACGTGATTGTGTCTGTAAGTAAGTGCCATACTGAATTTAATCATGCTATTTATTTGCTTTGAATTATCCTGTATTCATTTTTTCTGTACTCTTAGGCATCGATAAAGTGGTTCTTACTATTACAGTAAATTAAATGCACTTTAAAAGATTATCTTTTACATTTGTCATAACAAGAATTTACATCGATGTTTTTCTCTCTTTAAGTGGGTATAAAGAACTCATGTACATTTTTTAATTTAGTGTGTAGTATTTATTACATGAAGAACAATTTCTTAACTAATCACAACTCATTAAATTCACAAATTATCCCAAATAGCCCATGGTAAAAGACCTCTTGTATTAGCAAGAGGAAAACAATCCAAAATTTTTTTGTGAACAAGCATAACTAATTTTCTGGTTCTTTTCATGGATGAAATTAAGTATTTCAAAATGCAAAACCTCCTTGGGAAGTAAGAGGAGGGGAGACACCCAGTGAAAAGCAGCTGTGGGAAGGATAAAGGATAGCTGGGAATGGCACAGCTTTGAGCAGAGGAGGAAAATGGAGGCTGATGCTGTGTGCAGGGGAGGAACCTCCCACCTCTTTCCCTCTCTCCTTGGATCAGTCCTGCTCCTCCCTCACTGCAGCAAAAGGAGTGCTGGGGGTTTCATGGCACCCTTCCACAGCCCCATGCCCTCTTGCCTCATGACTGTCACTTGTGTTTCCTGAAGGAGGCAGTCCTTACTGTGATGCAGGAACTGCACAAGAGCCTTCTTCGAACACAGAGCCACTTAAACCTCTGTTATTAAATACTCCATTCACTGTGCAAGCCACTTGCTCTTTTCTTCACTTTACACGTGTGGTGTTTCCCACATGTTTAGCACTGAAGAACACATTCGTTTGGACTATACACCTCTGTGTACTTTTTTAATGTAATAAAATTGACAGATGACTTCTTTTTGCAACAGGTTTGGTAGAAGAAAATGTTTGGGTTTTTTTCCTTGATGGCTGTTTAGACAGCAGTCTTAAAAAATGACTAGTCACTAAAATTCCTCATGCTCATTTCATATTGTGTTGATTCATATTAAATTCATGACAACAAAAAAGCAACTTGAGGCACTTTTGGAAATGACCACTCTTTAGTGCTTCTCTCCTCCAGGCTCGATAGGCCCAGAGTCCATAAAGCTGCCTGCTGTCTTGTGTCATGAAAAGAAACAGCTTTGCCTGGGAATGCCATTACTGTGTAATGAGGCATGCAGCAAAATATACCTTCAGCAGCCACTTGATGAAGGCTTGCTGACACACCAGACCAGACAGAAATGTTTTTTTGTGTGTTCTTCCTTATTTTGTCCATCAATCACATCATTAGTCAAAGCAGACAGCTCTGTCAGCTGGGCACAGATGCAGACTGGCAGGCGATCAGTGGACAGGTGTTAGAGCTCTCCCAAAACAAGATCTTGAAATGAGAAAAGGAGTGAAGACCTTGTTCCAAGGGCTGGAATGTCAATATATTAAAGGAAAAAAAAAAAAAAAAGCCAACCAAAAACCAACATATAAAAAAACCCAGTACCCAGGAGGGGAAAAGTTCAGAGGGGATGCTCAGAGCCATTACAGAGAGACTTGGAGAAAAGTTAAAAGGAGCTGCCACTTTGCATTACATTTTCATTTCTGCCTGTATTAGCTGGTGTCGGTGGATAACGGCAACGTCCAGCATTTGCTGTTTTGAATGGAGTCTAAAGGACATTATGTAAACAGTATTGTACTTCAGTTTCATTAGGAAAATCCTCCATGGCACACGGATTTATTTGTCCGAGGCTTCTGTCATTAAGCTGAGACACTAATACCCACAACGAGCATATATACTTTCAGTTTGACGTGCAAAATGGCAGAGGGCTACACGAGGGATCTCATTTTCATTATAAGAACCAAAAACATAAACAGAGTGAGATACATCCGAAGTGCCCCTGGTCACAGGGAGTGCTAATCAAGCAGAGGCAAACCCGACACCTCCCGAGCCCTTGGGCAGGGACAGCCCCACTGTTTCCCTCCAGGCTGTCCTGTGCCAGCTTCACCTGGGCTCACTCTGCATCTGCCTACACACATGGTTGCCACCACAGAGGGTGACCCTCGGTGCTCTGGGGGACTTGTGCCTCTCTCTGGGGGTGGCCAGGAGGTGAACCCTCTCCTCAGACCCAGACATACTTGGCTCAGCAATTTGAACTGCATTGTCTTCCTCAGATCTCTCAGCTGTTGGTTTTATTCCTGTAAACTGGAGTTAGATCTCCTTCACAACATTTTCATATGAGTCCTTTACAGTGCAGGGTGTTTCATTTCCTTCCCATCCCCTCAAGCTAAGTTTTTGTCTACAGTCACACTTTGAATTCTAGAAGGCTTTTAATAATGAGTCTGGCTAATATTGTTTCTGAACAGCTTTGCATGCATTGTGCACTCTTTTTGAGTAATATTAGATAATTTTCCAGCTTCTTGTCACCAGGCATGTGATAAATCTCCAGCAGAGACTCATTGTTCTGAGTCCCAAACCTGGGCAAAAGGGTGCCCTTGTGAGGTCCAAAACAAAATAATTTTATCTATAATGTGCTTCTCTCAATCATTCTACGCTGGAGTTCACCAAACTGAATTAAAAGACCTTTTTATTAATCCCAGATGAACCCAGCTCCATAGAAAAACAAGCAGCAGATCCCCAGCTAAGATGAGTGGGAGTGACCAACCCCTTTGGGAGAAAAACTCTCAAGCAGAGAATGCCATCAGGACCATACAAAAAGGGCAAAGATGTTCATGATAAAAGTCTAAGGACTGAACAACCCAGGCAGGGATACCACCTCTAACTGCAGTTGGTTTTAGTCTTATTTTAGCAAGAAAGACAAGCCCCTGGAGTGCAGTGATTTGAACAAAAAAAAATCAATTAGTGATAATTCCCAGGGAAGTGGAACCAACCAAGGAGCTAACCAGCTTCTCACTGACAGAAAACAAGTTTGCCAAAACCATGTCACTATTGAATTAAAAAAAATACAACTGTTAAACTAGAAAACTTCCCCTTTAGAAACAGAAGTAAAGTGGTTTGGGGAAAGGGACACCAAGTCAATTGAACAGGAGACATGTACAACCCACAGCTGCAAAGCTGCAGTGATAATTAAGGTGTCTAGGTAGGATCACAGGTTTTGCTTCAACTTTTGCCTCCTGCCCATTGCAGCTGTCTTTAAAATCCTGCAATTACTCAAGGCTTTCCTATTTCCCCCAGGTCTTCACTGTCCCCTTTCTCACTTTGCCCCTTTGCTCATATTTACACTCTGCTTCCTCTGCTTTATTTCAACCCTCACTAACCCATTATTCTCTCTTGACTCTTACCCTGGGCTTTGTTCCTCCTTCTTCCCATCTTTAACCAGCCTAATCAAACACCAGTTTCTTGATATTAGTGGAAAATACATTTTAAAGTGAACCCTCCCAAAAAATACATATCTTTTATTTAAATGCATTCATCTACTAAAAATAACACAGTCTTCCAGTGCAAGACAGAGAACAACCATATCCACAGCTACAAATTTTGCACAATGGGATTGCCCTAAAAATTGGAGGTTCCTGATGAAATATCAAGGTAGCCTGGATTTTAACTTGTGTCATCACTGGTTTTGATTACTTATTTTAGAAAATATCTGGAGAAAAAAAAAATGGGGGCTGGGGGGAAGTCCTTTCCACTTCAATAAATAATTGGCTGGAGGGAGGGTGGAGGGAAGAGAAAAGGAAGAGAAATTAGGATCACTGAAAGGTCAGGTGCCTTTATACAGCACAAGGGAGAAGGAGCAGGCTTTCAGTTCCTACCAAGAGCTGACCTTTCCAAAGATGTGCTCAGCATGAAGGGGGTAATACCTGATAAAGAGCCACACATCTACCTTTAAATAAGAATTAAAGCCAGATAACTCTGGAGACATCATTAATTTAACGAGCCTTTAGAGGTCACTATTGTGCCAAACAGGCCTGGGTGGGACACCTTTATCTGGTGAAAGGAAATAGTGGAGTAAGGGAGCATTAGTCCGCCAAACATCTGAGCTTTATGAATAAACTCTGCTAAATAGTGCTTTTCCTATAGAATAGAGTGCAACAGCCATTAATAAATTAATTTGTTACCTACCTTTCAAGTGTGTGCATATTGATTTCAAACCTCCTGGGTGGCCCAGAAAAATCAGAGAGAGTGAAAAGTGTGAACATGGCCCTTGTGCCAGCCCCTGCCAACATCCAGGGCTCCATGGAAATGTTCAACTCAAGGACCTCAGTTCTCATGAGAGTGGAAGGAAGAAAAGTAACATGAACTTGACTCAAACAGTAGTGACTTGGGTTTTAAAACACCTTTCTTTTGAGATCCTGAACAAACTACTTCCTCCCCAGTTGAAGACTGGAAATAATTTGAGGCTAGTTTGTGGCTGAATTGCTGTTTTAGATTATAGTTGCTTCTATGTGATGGCAGCAGGGATCACACAAGGATTTAGAGTGAATTCCTCATAAGGTGGGTGAAATTGCAGAGATGAGAAGGTGCATTGGAGTTTCCAGATTCACACAACATAAGCTTCAGGCTTAGGTTAAGGGTTGTAGCCCTTGGTGGCTTCAGCTTATCATTTCTTCCAAAGTTCCTGATGAACCCAGGCCCTGCTGTGAGAAGCCACCTGGTGAAGTCAAGCTGCCAAAAGGACATGAGAAGAAAAGCAGGTCCACTCGAAGAGTGCCTCATTCCTGCTATGTCTGTGCTCCAGTGGCAGCATGCAAAAATCATATAACTCATCCCCTTGCTTGTGCAGCCTGGATCCTGTCTCTGCAGCATTGTCATCGATCTCTTTCTTCTACATTAGGCTCCTAGGCAGTCCATTGGGGCCAATTTGTCAATAATTTCAAAGGTTATTCAAACGTTCAAGCTTTATTGTGATTCTTAATGGATCATCTCCATAGAGCAATTTAGAAGTGTGGGAGAAGGAAGGTTATGCAGGAATAGAGGAGAGACAGTGCCTGGCTGGTGCTAGTGCTGCTGTAACTTTGCACCACAACACCTCATGTGGCAGAGCCACCGTGCCAGAGCCTCAACTACATTAGATACATCAAAACTTTCAAGGAAAGTTTTCAAGCACCAGTTGCTGTGAGGATTCAGGAAGAGGAAGAACACCAATTAGTAGGAAGCATTGCAAGCAGAAGGGCACCATCAACACCACACAGGAATTCAGCAGAATTGGACTGTCAGCAGTCTTATAAATGAAGGACAGTGCTTGTCATCCTCAAACCTGCCCATTAAATTAAAAGCATGAGATTCAGAAAAAAAACCAAAATTTAACACAAACATACCCAAGACTTTCTTGAAGTGTGAAACAAATGTTCATAACAAATATCAAACTCCTGGCTCCAAGAGCCTCATCATTTAGAAACAATACTTATCAGGGAAATACTTAACCTCTCCCTTTAACATCTTCCTCCCACGCCCTGACTAAAGATGTTGCAGAAATTTGACCTATTTATTGTGCCAACTTATGTGTTTGAAGTGAAAAAATAACCTCAGTGATGCCAGTCACTGCCAGGAATCAAGCTAACATAAACAAAAGGGGGTTTTGTCCCACTGGGAGTGGAATAAAGACAAGCTACACTCAGTTGGGAGGGCAAGGAGGAAAGCTCAGGGCACAGCTTGGCAATGTTTGGGAAGCAGGAGCAAGGTGAAGTGCCAATTCCCTGACTACCCAAGTCCCAGTGAAGCAGGAGATCTGCCATAGCTCCTGGCCACACCAGAGGCAGTGGCAAAACTCTCACTGAGTTTATCTGTTCATCCAAAGTGCCAGTCTCTTTTTTAAGTGGTCTTAAACGAGAATATTCCATGAACTGAGAGCTGCCAGTTACAACAGTTCTGTTGGGAGGAACTGCGGATTTTATCTAAACCATACAATTACCTCTAGAAAATACATTTTTTTAAGTCTATCTATATCTGTAGAGTACACCCAACGCACCTGTCAACCAGATATACTATATGTCAAAGTTATCACAGAATATCAAATAGATGTCAATCAAAGTAGTCTTTAAAAGTAAGAACTTCTATACTAGAACCACTGAAAAGAGCTATGTGATTACTGCACAGAAGTACACTTGTTTTATTAGAGCTATCACATTGTACTAATTCCTGTATTCACAGAAGGGTTTTAGAAGTACAAATATAGCCATGTCTAAACTAGGACATGGCTTATGTTCCCTTCTCAAACAAGTCCAGTAATTTTCACGTTTGAGATGGCAGAATCCCTCTGATCAGTAAAGTTCTAATATGAGAGCAGCAAGACAACATATTCAGAAGTAAACATACCAATGGAGCACAAATTACTGGATGTATCCCATAACAACAAATGGTTTTCCTTGGGCCAGAACTCCTCATGTGAGCAAAGGTGTCAGGAAAACAGGACCTGTTAGAGGCAAGGATTAAATTTGCAGATTATTTGCATCATAAGATAAATCTGCAGTGTATTTTGCAGTGGAATACTCTTTTCATGCTTTTGCTCCAGAAGTGCTAGGAGGAAAACTCCTCTCACCTGTAAAAATGTGAGGTACAAGAAGTATCTTGTCAAAACTACGATGAAGACCTGAACTCTCAAATGTATTAATGAATCAAAGTGTAAAATAAAAAGAAAAATGACCCAGTACAAAACATCTATTCATTTTGAAGCACTTAATTTCTGTTTAAATTATTTTAGGTTAAAAAAAAAAAAAATCCTTTTAACTGAAACTACGGACATACAGGTTGTCATTCAACCAAATTTCAAGTTTCCTCCAATATTTCTGAGACAAATCAATTTAAATTAACTTTTATCTTTAAACAGGCTAGTTTTGATGAGCCAGTGGTTTTTTTTCAATAGGAAAACATTTCATCAGCAAACACTGACCCATCTCTACAAATTAATTGCTACTTCACAACATGAAGAAATTTTCGATAGATCTTCCTTTTGTCATTAGAACAAATCAGTGAGATACAGCTTGATTTGAATTGCATGCTGTAAAAGTACAAAAATAATAACATTTATAGGGAACTGACTTTACATCTCAAAGGATTTTTTTTAATATTACTTTTCTCCTTCCAAGCAGAAGCAGAAAGATTAAAACAATCCTAAAAAAAAGCCATAAACCCCAAGTATTCTTTAATTATTTTCCTTAGCAAGAGCCACAAATCAAGGACAGCTGCCTGAATTTTCATGCCATTCCCTCTGGAAGATATAACTTCCAAAACTGATTTCTGGATTGAATAATCAGTAATGGATATTTTTGGAAGAGAACCCTTGGATCAAAAATTTATAACGACACCAAACACTGCTAGTTCCCTATCTCAGATGCCAAAGCAAGTTCTCCATCCCATTTTGGAGAATTTGTAATTCCTGCAGCCCAGAAGTACTGAATTTTTATCAAAACAGCTCAGCACAATCCTTTTACTTACTAATGTCAATACTGCTTTTTACCTCACTTTGTTCTTCTAATTTACAGAGACAATTTAGTCAGG
Source organism: Polioptila caerulea (assembly GCA_013397295.1). Taxonomy (NCBI): domain Eukaryota; kingdom Metazoa; phylum Chordata; class Aves; order Passeriformes; family Certhiidae; genus Polioptila; species Polioptila caerulea. The sequence goes on along the minus strand of VYXF01008920.1, from coordinate 12,094 downwards.
GTAGTAGTACTTGGATTTTAAGGGTTTTTAAAACACTGGGACAGCAAAGTGAGATCTATTACAGTGGTGGGAAGATAGTATGAGTTACAGCACAATTACCACCATTTGGAGCAGCATTGTCATGTAGCTACGATGTAGCTTACATTAGGTAAAACAGCTCAAACACTGAATAGAACAATGTGCTGCCTATAAATCTCCACACATCTTCTATTATTAGGAAAACTTCTTAAAATTCATACTTGATAAAGTAATAAACTTGCTTGATGTATAAGACCCCACATACCAACTGCTGAAATACAATGAGGGCTGTTAAAAGGATAAACCTGTTGAATAAATCTGCTATGTAAAAATTTATCTCAATGTTATATATAATGAAACCCTTCTTAAACAAAAACCTGATAAAACAATAAACCTGTTCAAAGATTAAATTTGCTGCACTCTAGGGCTATACTTCTCTGCTGTATTTGGAGCTGCCAGACAACTTTCAACCTGTTTAATTTCAGCAATCCTGTTTTAACACCATCTTTTTCCTATTCTATTTCAATCACCCCTGTGCTTGTAAAGTCTGGGAAGAGTCCTGCAGTTTGAGTACAATCCACTATAACATTTCTGCCAATGAAAGTTAACAGATGAACTTTTTCATTTTTTCATGCTTTCATTTTTCTTGATACAGACACATCTCTAGGCATGAGTAACAGTTGTCCATTAGCTCGTTATAAAGGCACGGAAGAGAGTGGAGATGGAGAGAGATCTATGATGCAGAAACACTGGAGAGTGCCTAGAGCAAACGTTCATCCCACCCTGGACTGCTGAGAGAGGATCTGCACAATCTGTCCCTGTTAGTAATGATGTCCCGGAGGAATAAGACAGTGTGAAGAGGATTTTAGTGTTTTTGAAGAGGCAGCCACCACTCTGCAGCATTAGACGGTAAGACTGGTTCTTACTCATGAGATTCATGGTCTATTTGCTTGAAGAAAAGCTCACAGATTTTGGCCTGGACTCCAGAAAGCAATATTGTAGGCAGGCTAGGAGCTTTGCTAAAAAAATTTTCAGAAGAACACCCATGACTATATCAAGCATCTGGAGTGTTCTTTAATAGTGAGTAATGATATTTCTTTTGTCAGGCAGCTGGCACCTTCTGCCTCCTGACACCCTCTAACATCACTCTTACTTTGAAGGCCTTTGTTAGCTCTCAGCACACCTCCCACCACTCTCCAACTTTCTCTCTACCTCTGCATTCACCTTGTGAGAAATGCAAGAGAGCCGCCACTGCCACCCAGGACCTGCCACCATCCAGAAGCTGCTTTCACCTTTCAAGGGCTGGTTTTACACCAAACAACTCTCTTTCAGTTAAGTGTGGAAAGAGAGTTGGAGCAGGAGTTAAATATCCATGGGTTATTTGATTCACTCCCATCACTTACACAGGAAGATCCTGAAAGCTTCCAAGCCTCTCTCAGGTGTTGCAGGCTTTCAAGGGCAAGAACCAAAACACTTCCTCTGGCTGCTGCTGTCCCCAGGAAGGGCAGCAACCCCTTTCCTCCTCATTGTCCAGGGCAAAACATCTTCTGCCTTGAGTATCAGGACAACCACACCTCACCTGTGTCAGCAGGGTGTCTGCTCACTCCCTGCCAGGTGTGGATGGGGTTCTTATCCCACCACAAGGGTGAGCCTATTCTGGTAATTCTTGAACAAATCTTTTTCCTCAAAGAATTTTTAGTGATCTCCCAGTTACAGGTGCTGTGACTGTAGAGGAAGAAAAAGTCTTAAGTAACATTTCACCTCTGCTGTGAAACATTACTCCACCCTATAAGCATTTTCTCACAAGAGCCACCCTCAGTCTCAGGTACAGACTCACATCTGCTCTGACAGGGTGGTGGATTTCTGCCGAGCCCAGTTCATGCCTCCCATGTGAGGCCTGGGGGAGCTGAGGACACTTGCACCTGTGCTTCCCTCACTGATGGTCAGCTCAGGAGGAAAACACCGACAGCTGGGCATTAAACTCACCGAACGGAGGTGCAGATAGAAACGAACTGTTCAAAAATTGGCATGAAATGCTGCCAGTAATATTCAGGATTCATCATTTTATTTTGGCAGGGATTTGTTTCACTGTAGGAAAGTACTTCCAGAGTCATCTTCCCCTGAAAAATGTGAGATACTTCCAGAAACTGCAGTGAGCAAACCAATTAATCCTCTCTCAACTCCTTACAAGGGACTGTAACGAAAGGCCTAATTCCTAGAGACAAGGTCACTCCCCAGGAGCAGTTGGGCTGGCAGAAAACCCTGAAGTGTAGAGGAGGCATGTTCAATGCTGTCTTTGCTCAAACTCTGAGCCAGCAGAGCTCCGTACAAGAACTGATCAAAATTTGCATGTTAGAGGAGCTACAGGCACTGCTCTCCCTGACTGCAGGTACCAGACTCCTGTACCTGAGCTGAGTTAAAGTCCCAGATCTGCCCTTCAATCCCTTCACAGGAAAGTTCTGGCTCGATCTAATCAGTTTTGGAATTTTATTTTAAGAATCTCCTTTCAACAAGAATGAGGAGTTCTGTCATGAGCAACACAGGGACACCCAGCTCCTGCTGGTGGGTTTGGTCACCCATGGGGATACAGACAGGAGGGTGTTTGGGAGGTCTGTCCGAGGCAATGCATTGACAGTGTGGGACTGGCTCTGCAGAGCCACAATCAACTCTCTACTACACTAAATGAGGAGACTTTTGACTACCTCTTGTTATTAAAGCAATATCCAGGTCACCTCTTCCTTTCCAAAAGTACAAAAAGTGTACCTGAATAACCAGTGAGGTCACTCTGGGCAGGATCAAGTCTAAAAACTTCAGTCTTGGGAGCATTGAGAGTATGAGGACAAATCCAGGGTGTCTGTGCTAAGAAATAACTGAGGTAAAGCTGTCAGATACTAAAATCCACAGCTTAAAAGATGTAGAAACTACATTGTGCTCATTGACACTTGACTAAAAAGACAACACTGGTGATGCTAAAAGGACAAATAAAAGCCTGCAGGATGATGGTACCAGTGATGTGACACATTACACACTCTGGGCTCTAACAATCCTGCTGGTACTAATGAAAAATAGATGTTATAACGTAACATTAAAATTATCAAGAGCAATTAGCAATAATCATATCTGTAGGTCTCCATAGCAATTAGGAAATGAATTGGATTGCTGAACCATTGTGCAGAACCCTTTTACCTCTCCCTCCCCGTGGTCCCCTCACATCTTAAAACACAGGCAGGGGCACACACCCCTCCATACACACACACACACACACACACACACACTCTCTCTCTCGGGCTCTGCCTGTTTGTCACTCACCTAATGCTTGTTTGTTTTTTCTCCCCCTTTCCAAACAGTCGCTGGACTCAGCTCAGGCACAGTGATCTGTAATCTCGCAGCCATTTTTCTGAACATAAGCAGCTTGCATTTAAAACTCTCCTGCTCATCTGTCTTCATTTGAAGACTGGGTTAAAAAATAAAATTAATGATTGCTATCAGAGAGAAGATGAGCAGCATCACCAGTGAAAAGTAGCACTGCCACATTTTACCAAGGCTAACATTTTTCACTGGCTGGAAATGGCTGGATATACTTGTAAACATTATTAAAAATAATAACTTAATGTTTCCTTCCTGTGACTAGCTAGCATTAGCAAGGTATTTTCAATTAGCATTTCCTCCAAGCAATGTAGGTCTTTTACTTCATTCTATTTAAAAAGGGATTTGTTTTCTAATTTTTTTACTTCTGTGTTGTCAATAATAGAATTCAGTGGAATGGCTGCAGGTTTTTCCTCCCATCACTTACAGTTTGTAAACCACTGAGAGGGAATGTATGTGTTTGATTTTATTTGCTTTAGCATAGCTGTCCAATGAAAGAAACAGACATAAGTATGCATTTCAATCTGCTGTATAATCTTACACGAGGCTTTAAAATACAAGTAAATAGTGTCACGCACTTAAATCAAGTCATTTTATTTTTAGGGAAAATAAACAAATAATAAAGTGATAAAATAATATAGATGCCTTTGCATTTCTTTCTGTAAGAAAACATGCAATATGAGTAAAACCACTCTAATACCCTTCATCCAATGTTTAACATACCTGGGTAGGGGAGACTGTTGCATTTCCAGTTCTAATGAGACTCTCCTCAATAGACTAATATTGATTCATTACAAAAACACTATATATATGGTTTTTAATGACAAATAGGCAAATATTATTGCAAATGTAAAGTTGTTGCATGGGTTTGGCAGCCTCAAGGTGATAATTTCCTTCAACACAAAGTTGTTGAATATTTCAATTGATTGCATCGGGCAATTCTCCATTAATTTAATCAGATTAACACATAACTTGAATATCCGACATCAATTTCACAGGCTCTAATCCTATGATGAATAGAATTTGCATTGCCATACAACAAGCTCCTAAAAGTACTGTGTCTGTAGGTAAACTTTTAGGTAGCACATAGATACACACACAGAGATTTGACTAGGATAGACAATTACCTGCGTGTATTGATAGACAACAACTTCTGAGTATATGAAGGCATCAATTCTTTATCTGGAAGTCAAGGTCCATGCTCTACATATAACATATTCATCAACTCCAAGAGAGAAACAAAATTTTCTCTTCTGTTTGTGCATCTGTCGATTAAAAATTTACTTCTCAAGTACAGTGTGAAACCTTCAATGTCCTCTAATATTTTGTACAACTCCAAGAGTAAAACTCAGTCACTCATTCAGAAGTTTACAACTGCTTTTGAGATAGGCCCTGATTTGGAAGGCACTGAAATGCTGATATTTCATTGACTGGTCACAATTTCTAACGTGCTGGTAGCAAAACAATCCTGGAGTACAAGAATCATAAACTCTGTGTTTCAATCCATCATTCAGAATTGCTTTCATAAAAGAAACATTAATGTTTCAGTCACCTACATGTGAAGGTAACAGCAAACAGCTGGAACCAGTTATATGAGAAGTCAAAGGGTGTTTAACCACAGTTAAACATATTTCACACAATAGCAATCCCTTCCCAGCAAACAAAAACTTGGTATGCCACCACAATTATCAAATGTTAGTCACAAAATGAACATCTAAACACAAGCTAAAATACATTCAGTGCAATACCTTAGATCCATAGTTATTCCATGGAAACGGAATTATTGGCATATTAAAGTTTCAGATTTACTGCACACAACAAAGATCAGCCTTCCCCTTGCAATCCCAGAAGAAAAATCTATTGCAGTAATGCTAAGATCCATTTAAAGATTATTTGTATGTAAAGGATTGGGCCCTAAATCTGGATAGACATTTACTTTTTTATGCAGATAATGTGTTATATGGAGCCAGTACAAAAAAGTCTTAGAGTGAGACAAAATGTAATAAAGATGGGACAGTTAGAAGATGAGTATATCTGCATATGAAGTATCCAGGTTACAAATGCACTTTTTAGTTGCTGCTAAAAGTTTAACAAAATTTGGGGTTGAAATTCAAGTTGTTGAGCTGCTGATCAGCAAGGGCATTCCTGAGCTTTGCAATGAATGTGTCACATTGTACACAGTGAGCTGGACTCACTCAGGAGCCAGTCATGCTCTGGCTCCTGCCAGCTCTGATTTCCTACCTCTTTTGGAGTTAGTCCTGCTTGGAGATATATTTCTGTAGTTGTAACAGCAAACAAACATTTTTTTTGTTTGGAAATATGTTAAAAATATATATGTGTGTATGTACTGTGCATGTACACATTTGTTTCCACACTTGCCATAGAGAGGAAACCATTTTATGGCAAGTATCCAACCCTTCACATTATTTCTCTGGCAAACGCTAAAATGTCTGTCAACATCGTGTAAACAGGCTGGCAGGGAATTTTGAAGAAAGAAAATGAAAGCTGCCATTTATTCTGTGCATGACACCATTTAAACATTTTTCAAAACATTAAATGTTGAATTGCCATTTAAAATTTTGAATCATTCATCAACATGACATAAGGTGGCATGCATGTCCTTATAAATTCAAACAGATCAATTCCAGAATGACCTACTAAAAAGCAATCAAGAACCTCAACGCATGTGAAGGTGCTATAAACCATGGCAGATAGCACAGGGATAAGATGATGCTGAGCAGCACATCTGCTCGTGGTCTCTACACAAAGCGCAGATTAATTTTGCAGAATTTAAGGGTGTACAATTGCAGGTTGTCAGTATTTGCTCAGGTTGGCTCTGGGGTTTAATGAGGAAACCCTTTCACCCTGCAGACCCGTTTGCAGCCTCGTGTGGCTTTGCAGGTCAGTCGGGAATGGCCCTGCCCAGGAAGGGATGGCAGAAATCCTGCACTGCACCTGCTGGGATCTCAGCAGATGCTGGGGGAGGCATTTCCCCACTTCAGTGTGCCCACCCTGCACTCTGAGTCCTGAGCTGATTCCACCCAGACACACACAATCTCTGAAGTTTTGGTAAGAACTTCAGCAAGGAATAACATCATTTAAACATTCCTTTGAATACATCCTGCTGATCCCAGTGATTTGTTGGGCACCTCACTGTTTGTTGTGTGACAAGTTGGACTTTGGACAAGGTCAGCTCTTGAATCTTGATTATGTTTTTTTCCCCTTGAGCCAGAAGACATTGATTTGTACATCTAGTTTACCTTGTTTTCTTAGCCATTTGTGACACAGTACAACAGTTCCCATCGAAAAAAGTGTCATGTAAATAAATTACAACTTAGGACGTATACATTAAATAATTTTATAAATGAACTTTAAAAATGAAGGAATAAAAAATGCCAGTCCCAACTTCTATGGCTGCAGTGATTATTCTGATCATGTTGTCATGTGTAATGAAGCACAGTCCCATCATTAATCAAAAGAACCAATCAGATAACTAATTTAGGCAATATTCTTTACCACAGGACATGTCGGTCAGTAAAAATGCATTAAAATAGCAAAAGATCAATAGTAGACACTAGGGACTGTGTTTACAAACCAGTCTTAAACTTTAGGGTATTATATTCTCAGTCATACTGGGCATCTGATTTTTTTAAGGATAAAATAACATATAAGATAAATGCTGAGATTTTATTTTCAGTTAATAATGTGCATTAGAAGCTGTCTTCTGCAAATGTATGAATTGCTGTGTTATTTAATGATTTCCACAAAAGTGTGTTTAGCTACTTTCTAAATACACTCTAACTAGACTGGAGTGACACTGCACAGGAAAGAGTTGGCAGGTTCAGGATTTACCGATGTGTGCCTTCAATACCTTATGTGGAAGCCCACATCAAACACTGTGCCTGGCAAACACTATTTATGTTCTTCCTTGGGCAGCCTTGTGTTTTACATAGTCAATACCTTTATTTAAATGTAGATTGAAGGGACTTTGTTGCAAGCAGAGGCATACTTATACTTTTTCTAACTTGGATCTTTTTATTCCTTAGGAATGAGACTTGGTTGTTTTGGGTTTTTTTTTGCAAATTGTTGCAGTAATGAGAAAGTGCATCTCAGATGTGAAATATTTCCATTGGGTTTAATCTTTGCAGGATGGTAAAGGGAAAAGTAGAACAGGGCCTTAGAATATCTGTGGCACAGGTAGGGTGTGCTGCCCAGCTGCACGTGTAGCATCCCCCTGCTGAACTCTGTCTGCAGAGCCATTCCCCTGGGCCTGCACAGCTGTTCCCAGCCCCAGTGCCAGCCTAGAGGGCCACTTACTTGTTAATAGTAGTGTTAAAACAACAAAGGAGTTATAAGTGGCCTCAGTGCTTAACCAAAACCATCATGACCTGCATCATCCACCTTTCACACACAGGACTCATGAACGGAGGGAGTGCTCAAACACTGACAGGACAACTTTGGGGACAGGACCAGTATCTCAGGCAGATGCAACATTTATAGGATCTCTGTTTCAGAAAACACATCTCATTCTCAAAAACACTCAAGAGCTTCCCATACTGCAGTAAACAAAGCAGAGCTGTTAGCAGCAGTGCAGTGGGGAGAGACAATTGGTACCTTCATCAAACGTGCTCAAGTTTGGCCTGCACAGTAACAGCTCAGCTGAAATGTTAAAGCTGTTTCCACCAACCTCACCTTGTAGCAGCCTGTCCAACACTGTCCTGTGAATACACTGGAAAGGAAGAATGGATGACTGAGTCACACTTTTCTATTTTCATGGGAAAAGAAAAATCCTACAATTCGGAAGAATAAACATAGAATCACAGAATGGCCTTGAAGATCATCCAGCTCTTAAAAGGAAAAAACAAAAAACCAAAATAAAACATAAACACCCCAACACAACAAACCACATTGCAGTTTTTCCAAAAAAGCAGCAGGGCCTGGCTACAGGATACACCCCGCGTGAGGAGTACCTGCAGACCAGCCTCATTCTGCCAACAGGTTGTGATTTGTGGCAGTCATACCTGCAGTTGCATGCCTGGTTTCACTCAGGACTATATGCACTTCAAATGATTGTATTCCTGCTCAAGTCACTCGTACTGCTGCCCTCCACAATGTTTTGTGTGCTGAGATTCTGTGATGATGGATACAAAAAATAAAACAAGGGCTTTTTTTCGACAAGGAAGTTAAATTTTAAATCTGCTGCCTGTTTCACACAACTCCTAGCTCTTGAACAACCCTTCCCACCTCTCCGTTTTGCACACCTCTGTCTCATCTTCTCATGGCCATCTCTTTTCTAAGCCAAGAAGTGCTGATCTGTTTAATCTTTCTTCACCCAGGAAGCTGTTTGGTGTCTTGTGGGCTTCCACAGAACCTTCTCCAGTTCAGAGATAGAGCTGGTGCCTCCAAGGTGGTCTATGAACACGGAAATACCGAGGATGTCACCAAAAAAAACCCAAAATCACAATTACTCTTGTGCTCCTGGCATGAGGACCAGGCACCAGCCAGAACTGTCGCACAGAACACTTTAAGCAGTTGGTTGGGATGGGTTTTAATGCTCGAGTGCTTAACAGTAAGCATATGCTTAAACATTTTAACACCTGACAGGTTTGATAAATGAGCTGATAGGAGGCTACTACTGTAGTCAAAAATACACCTAGTAGTACTTCCAGAGAAGCATAAAAACATCTGAGATATCTGAACTGCCAAAACCCTTGCATCCTGTTTTTTCAAGAGATTTTTATGGGATAGTATTTGTTGATGTTTTTCTTAAAAACACAGAACCTTATTTTATTTTACATAATTCAATTACTTCTTTTTATCCAATAAAATAAGCTCATTGAAATAAAATCAGAATTACTTCCCTCTTTTGGCTAGGGTACAGCATCTTTTGTACCCAGCTAAGCAATCTTCACAGTGCTTGGCAATAATCCTGCTTAGAAGGGCAGGATTTAGAACAGATGCAGACTTCTCCATGTTGGGGTGCTACCAAGTTCTCTGTTGATTAGTAGGGTGCATAATTGGGTATGACAGAATATAGATTTCTGGCAGAAAATAATTTCTAATGGGAGAAGCCACTTGCTGAGGACACCCACTTCAATTAAAGGTAGACCAAGACTCTAAGTTAGGAAGTTAACCCTACGACTTCTCCCAGACTCACTATTTCTGCTTTTAGAAGCTGGGATGGATTGTCTCATTGTGTCATTAACAGAAAAACAACCACAAAAATAATGTACAAACTTAGAAATTGCAACACAGATTCACCTGAAAATAGTTTGCTGAGTCTGTCTTGCATACAGCAATAACCTTTGATCAGAGAATACCATATAAATATTATGCAAGCACTATATTCTGATATACACTAACTTCCAGTTAAACAAAAGATCTCAAAACCATTTAATTTTTAAACTACTCATTGTTGGGGAGGGGGGAAGTCACACTCTTTGTGTGCAGTGTCAGCCCTCTGTGCATATTGTCCTTGTGAGTGCCTCCCAAACTGAAATGAGTGAAAAAACAAATTCTGAGTCATCACAGAAATTCTGAGGAGCTTCTGCTAGATGCCATGAGGCAATGCCCACATAAGTCACACAGAGCCTTTCTATTGGAATAAATTTTACCTGTGTTTTAATTAAAACAGATCTCAAAGCAACAAGTCCTTTGTATTTTAATACCTTCATAGCTTATTTTGGATCAGACAGCGTGTTCCCCTCACTCTAAAGCAAACGAGAGGGTGAAGCAGCCTGTGTTACAGACAGACATGGGGATATGAGGTTGCCATGAACCAGATCTGAGTCCCTGCTTTAGCATGTGTTTATCTCCTTGAAATCAGCAATAATCCTTATGTGCTTAATGTAAGGCATGTGCACAAGTCCTTCATTTGATTAAAGCCTGACTGATTGGGTAAAGGCTTCTGATCTTGGCCTCTTTGGAAAGAAAAAGAAAGAAGACAGAGATCAGTCCTAGACAATCCTATTTACAGCAGTGTGTGTGCCACTGTAGCTGGTCCAGGGGAGCAGTGATCTCACCTGCCACAGAGGAACACGCCTGGTCCTGCAGCCTCCTGTATGCAGGTCACATGTCCCAAACAGACCCCCCAACTGAGGCATGGGGGTCACATCCCAACACAGATCCCCCAGCTGGTCCATGGGGTCACATCCCAACACAGACCCCCCAACTGAGGCATGGGGGTCACATCCCAACACAGACCCCCCCAGCTGGTCCATGGGGGTCACATCCCAACACAGACCCTCCAGNTGGGGGTCACATCCCAACACAGATCCCTCAGCTGGTCCATGGGGTCACATCCCAACACAGATTCCCCAGCTGGGCCATGGGGGTTGGCTATCAGTGGTTTCCTGCAGCTGATGGAAAGGGCACAGGCTGGCACTGTCCCTGTGGCATAGAGCTTTATCTGCACCAGGGTCACTCCTGAGCACCCCACACCCAGCCAGGGAATGGGGCTTGGCACTGCTCCTGGGAAGGTGTGCAGGACCCCAGGCAAAGCACAGCCAGGGGAATTGGCCAGGTGTGATGGTGAGAGACCTCAGCAGTGCCTGGCACTGCTAGCTTGCTCCTGGGCTACTGCACCTTCCCAAAGGAGTTTCTTAAAAGCTGCCACCAAAATTCCCATGGCTCCAGCTTTCCTCTGTGCCACATCCATGTCTCCTGAGTGGTTGGGATTGCCCCATAAGGGTTACAGATCCAAATGGGACAGCAGGGAGGAGTGCAAGAGTTGTACAACTTATGCATTGCACGCTTAGACAAAGCTTGTGGAGTTTTTCCACGTCTGTATCAACTTCTTCTTGCACAAAAGGTTTCACTCCCAGTCTTTTGAAAAGTGCTGGCCTACGATCACAGACAAGATTCACATGGAGAATGAAGCAATTCGTAGAGTCAAAAATGTCAGCTGCTTAACACTACACAGCAACAGTACAAACCAGGATGGGAAACATATCGAGCTGGAACTACAGGGGAATTTCAGGCATAAAACATAATTGCTCCAGCTGGAGTTTAGCCAGCACACCAGGATTCACACCCCTGTCCTGCAAAAATAATGCAATGAGGTGTGTGAACTGCAAATAACCATGACCTCAAATTTATGACTTACAGACATCTAAACACATTTTTTCCAGCAATACTGTCCTCTCCCAGCACGATACTGGGACATTTGGTCTGTTGGCTCAAAGAGGAGAATATTGCCCACTGATTTACCAGCACCACTACACAAAGTGAGATGAGTCTCTTTGGAGATCCGTTACTCAAATAATGATGCCTTGCAGCTTGTGAGATTTAACAACATTACAGCATTAATTGGCACAATTGCAACTGCAGCACAAAGATCCTGTACTTCCCAAAATACTTTCTTAAGATATTAACTTAAGCTTTTCCTCAACAATACCAGATATATTTTATTGTACTTTTGAACATTACAGTGATAAACACAGAAAATAATTTGTAGAGAGACTATGAAGAGAGGCACAGCAAACTATTAAATTCCTTATTACACTTACATTGAAATTTGTGCCCCAGAAAAAAGAAAAAAAATCAGTCTTAACTTACTGTCATGATTCCCTTCATATTAAAAAAGATTTTATGGTACCACAGGTCTAACGTTATTCATGGAAGTGTTTTCAGAATAATTCACATTTGTTCTGTGGAAAATGTTTCAAGGCGGTATTTCCCTTCCTTAAGGAATAAAATAATAATAATAATA